>JARKHS020033208.1:0-234768 GCA_030143305.2 Amblyomma americanum | reverse complement strand
ATTTAGAAAAACGGGATGTCACCACTTAGCAACAATGACTATTTCGTCCACTTTCTGCAGCGCTTTTAGTTGTGTGAAATACGAGATCAAAGCTTCCCACTAAAACTCGCGCGGACGTCCTGTGGACGTTCAGGACGTCAGCAGCACATCCAAGGGAGTTCCAGTGCCCATTGGGAGGCCTCAAACCAGTTCGAAGGCCTACAGACAGTAATGCTTTATCCAACAAGTGCGTTCTTATTTTCCCGCCCAATATATCTCTAATAAAAATGAAGTCGACGAGGAATTGTTGGACCCTGGCTGGAAGTCGCACATTCGCTTCCCATTTTTTTTCCGCTCAGCTCGCTCGCAGTGGCGCCAGACATTTTGACCGCAAAGCGCTGGTTGCTGAGAGCATTTTGCCATTGAACTTTGTATCCAAACTCTATGTCGTAATGACTTCTTTAATTCGCGACACTGGGGAGTGAAGGGTTTACGGCAGCGAGGGAGAGGATGAAAGGTACTTAAGGAAGGCAGAGAGAAACTGTCTATACTGAATGTTTCGGATCAGTTTAGACTATCCGAGACTGGTCAATGTCCACTGCCATGGCAGAGTCGATGGGAGTTGCACTTCACTCCCGCAGAAAAAGTGCGTTCAACAACAAGCAGCGCGATCGAGCCGAAGCCTGGAAATGGAAACTTTTCCAGTGCTTCCAAGTTCGATTGATCCACTGGGAAGGGCGGTGTTGACATGCTCCCACTGCTGCAATTCGCCATAACCAATAAACCACAAAAAATTCGTTGGAGGCACTTAGATATCTCTTAACTGCGGAAAGGCGAAAGCCGTTTGTGACTCATTGTACTGATTTGAATTTGCCGCGCTTGAATTCATTTCACGACAGAGGAGCAGCAGCTGGCGCTCTCTCACGTGACCTGGGTCACGTGCCTTGGTCACATGTCCTAGATGGCGATGTAACGGACGGACGGTCACCGCGAGTATGAGCCATTAAAAGCTATAGCCTTAAAAGGATCACCAGTGAAGGGTCAAAGAGGCGTCTTCGTTCAATCTGTCGTTGCACGAGCCATGTTCAGGTGTACAGTCGTCCACACATTTGTCTAGAGCGCTCGTACGGCGCATTGGAGAGTACACTTGCGTCATTTACACGCGCCCTAGTGCTCGAAACGAGACCTTATCGGGCATGAACATTCCCATGGATCGTGTTTAACTCCTTATGTCTTTAAAAGCTATATAAGGTTGGGCACGCAGCCGCGATTCTTATAAATGCACAGCAGAGCGCGCCGTTCCAACGCTCTAGACAGGTGTGCTGACGACTGCACGCGTCTGCGTTGACCATGTCTGTCTTACGAAGATCTAAAGGGGAGGAAGATGACGTTGCGGCACCGACGAAGTATGTGCCATGTGTATTGAGGTAAACAACAACAACGACGACGAAGATCGATCAAGATTTGGCCTGGTGTGCCGAGCGACCGCCGCGCCAGGCGTGTCGTCGGCGGCGAAGTGGTCGCCCATTGGCGGCCGCCGCCAAGATGGCGACGTCACCGTCCACGTGGGAGGAGCAAAGCGAGCTGACCTGCGAGCAGCTGCAGCTGTGGCCTCCAGAGAATGTCGCCGCGACCAAGCTGCACGAAGAGCTGGTCAGTATAAGCGCCGGCCGTTCTCCTCTCGGGAGGAGTCTTGTTGCCTGCGCAGTAAATCGCCTGAGCCTGGGCGCAGTAGCGGTACTGGTTTCTGTGCTGACTTCAGCTTGTACCGTGATCGACAGCTTGGCCACCAGGTTTGGGTTGTAGGCTTTGAGCATACCAGGAGGCGCAGAGGCCTGATAAGTTCGCTGAGACTCAGTTTCCTCGCGAAAGTGATGGGCATGCAGAAAGCTGACTTGACCCGCACGCCTTCCGTGTTCTGCGCAGTTTCACTGTATGCGTCAGCGCAACATGGGACCATTAGTAAGAGAAGGCAGCTGCGGTGTGTCACTGATGGTTGTTAGCGCGCTGACGTCGGTCTGAGCCCAAGAACTGACGCTTCATACACATGACGAAGTAATCGAAGTGTTGTAATTAAGCTCGCATTCTGCGACGGACTGGTAAGCTCCAACACTCGTATGTTGAGAACTGGCATAGCATTAAAGATCGTGCTTACGCGCCTAAATCTGATGCAGTAAACATTCGACTAGTCTTATGTGTGTCAAACGGATGCACTTCAGTTGTCATGTTAGAACTTCTTTTTTTTTTTTAAGCCTTCCGCGTCAGATGTCGCGATAACAAAGGCTTAGGACGTCGATGCGGAGTTTCTTACGCGCTCATTTAGGTTTACGATGCCGTGAAGCTGTCTGCCAGCGCCGGCAGCTCGCGGGTCTGTCTCCACATTCAGAAATGTGCCTTCGCGTCTAGAGAAAGACGCGGGCGGCGGGTGGGAAGCGATCGGAGTTGACCAAGAAGGAGACAATGCTATGCGACGACGGTCGTCCACGCGTAGACGCCCGTGTCAGAGCTGTTGTCACGTGGCGCGCTCAGCGTGAGTTGGGACTGCAACAGAACCGTCCCATTGTTTGGTGGAATCGGGGAGGGCGTGATGGGAAGGGGGGTCTCCGGCTTTTACGGCTTTACGGCCGGGCGGAATCGAAGAAAAATGTGGCTGCATTGTTCGGGGCGCGGAGGCGCCGTCATTCTCTTCCTGGGATGAAACGTTATCTGGGACGGTGTTTCTTCCTCGACTCTTTGTTTTAGCGCCTTATTTTTTGTTTGTTTTTGCCGGCAGTCTCCGGTCTTCCTGCAGCTGTCGACATAGGGACAGCTGCGCCTGCCGTTGAGTTCCGTCATTATGGGCTCCAGAAAGCATTCTGTCTGCGAAAATCTGACCTGAACGAATGCGCGGTGTTCACTCCAATAGTTACCGAAGTTGTTTTGCTGCTCTTTTTTTGCGCGTGTATATGTTTCTTGCCGTATTAGCGCCTGCCTGACATGCACCTTTGTAGGCACTTGACACTTGGAGTGCACGAATAAGGTGCTATTGATTGCAGTGTTATCACGGCTCTGTATTTAGTAAAGTAGTCTTACACGGCACAACACACGACGACACAACGCGTGACACACAAGACAACCTCTGTCAAGACAGCACAACACAATACAAGACACGCGTAAGGAAACACCTACCAGAACTGTACATTGTGACTCGATAGAGCAGTTACATAAATAATGCAGTGCTTGTCAAGAAAAGTTATGAGAAAAGACATGACAAGACGCCATAACGAAACTCGGTTCAACTCATGAACTAGCTCGAACTGAAACATCGCGTTGCGTATATATTCCCCAGTCTTTCGAGTCTGTTTCATTGCCCGAAAACTGTGGAGCCAGCCGCCTGTATCCGCTTGTGTTGTATATATGAAATTGGTCACCGTCATAGCCTCCGAGTCCCTGCTGTGTCTGTTTTTCTGAAGAGCGCATTTTCTACCGATGAACGCGCATTTTCGTGTTTTGTATATAACCCCCTTTCCAAACCGAAGCGTAAATGCCATCGTTCAGTGGTGCTCAAAGATGACCCTTCTCGGGGCATAATCGATTTGAGCGAAATCGAAGTTACAGAAAAGTCGCGACGTGGCGGTAGACGCCCCCCTCCCCCTCCTCAACTTTCTGCGTCCTGTTTTCAGCGGTTGCCGGCGGCGTGCACCTGCTTCCTGCTCCGTGCAGCTGTTTTTGAATCCGCTTGATTTGATCTGCTTGGAATACAAAGGCCACGGGGCCAGAGGGGTTCGGGCGTGACTTGTTATGTACAGGGGCTGGGAGTTTTCCGGGCGGCTTGTAGGCTTGTACCTGCGTGCAAACATTTTCTGGAAGTGGTCTTGAGTTAGCTACACAGCATGCTGTCTCATGAGCGTTAATGGCTTGCAAGGAGTTTTTGACCGGTTGACAAAAGCGTAATCGCTACCACGAATTAGGGGCACCACTCAGCCAGTGCTGCTAAAAATTGGAAAATTGGTTTTTGGGGACAGGAAATGGCACAGTATCTGTCTCACATGTCGGCGGACACCTGAACCGCGCCGTAAGGGAATGGATAAAGGAGGGAGTGAAAGAAGAGGTGCCGCAGTGGAGGGCTCCGGAATAATTTCGACCACGTGGTGATCTTTAACGTGCACTGACATCGCACAGCACACGAGCGCCTATGCGTTTCGCCTCCATCGAAACGCTGCCCCCGCGGTCGGGTTCGAGCCCGGGAACTCCGGATCAATATCCGAGCGCCCTAACCACTGAGCCACTGCGGCGGGTAGGCCTAAAGGCCTATCTATCACGTTCTGTTTTGCAGCCACTCGGTCATTGCCCTTCATTCTTACGTCATAAATGACGTCAACGCGATATTTTTGAATGCTCAAAACCATGCGGCACTTGGTGGCAGCCGAGGGAACTAGAGGCGCATGTCCCGAATCCCGCGTAATGATACGTCGAATGTGGTAGGTGGCAGGGTTTTTGTTTTTTTAGCACATAGCCTGAAGTAGTCATCGTCATTTAAAAATACCGTGCGAAGTAGCTCACCTGTCCGCGCTTCGTCATCACCAGTTTAGCTGCCTCCACTGGAGGGCAACTGATATCCCGTATCCCTCAATTAACCCGGTCCTGCGAAAGCTGCTGCCACCTTATCCCCGTCAGCTTCCGAATCTCACCTGCCCACCTGAAATGCCTCCCCTGCTGCTATGCTTGCTCTGTCCTGCAGTCCACTCCGTTACCTTAAGGGAC
Organism: Amblyomma americanum; assembly: GCA_030143305.2. Classification (NCBI taxonomy): domain Eukaryota; kingdom Metazoa; phylum Arthropoda; class Arachnida; order Ixodida; family Ixodidae; genus Amblyomma; species Amblyomma americanum. The sequence goes on along the minus strand of JARKHS020033208.1, from coordinate 230,046 downwards.
CATTGGTTATGTTTCCTTCGTATTCCATGCCCTGCACCTTTGCCCATTTATTCTGCTTAATTTCGCTATGATATATTTACTGCCCGCATCTGCGTGAAGTATGGTCAAATAAAACTGCTTGAAGGCTTGTGTCCCGGACACTTTACATCTTTGGCCCGTAGGAGACTTTATCCGGTGAAAGCGGCCTTGTCAGCGTCTGAGAAAGCCGGAGAAAACTCCAGCGCTCACGTGTTTGCAATTGAGCATGTTATTGACGTTATCTGCGCTGGCAATAGGTGATCTTAGCTGTGAACGTCCACCACAGTGTGCATTTTACGGTAATGTGATCCATTCAGTCCAAGGCGTAAATACTTGGCGGCTCAGTTCCGTTCGAGTGTGCTAGATGGCTGCTTGTCGCGTTTGTGGCCGCCATTTTTGCGCTTTGTTGTCGAAAGTGCCCAATGCGCGTCCTCAGTCCACCTGCGTTCCTGGCGGAGCTGTTTCTTGCGCTTCCGGACCGCAGCGGTGGCCTAGTGGTCTGAGCATCCGCCTCGCATGCGGGAGGTGCTGGGTTCGATCCCCAGTGCCGCCGGGTAGCCACCGGTGATACAATGGGCACGAGCTTTCCACTGGTCTGGTGCCCGGCTTATTTAGGGTGAAACGCTTCGAAAACGGCTTTTTGTTCCCACGTCAAGTAGAAAAGCATACTTTGTGCCATTGTGCTCTTTGGCCGCAGATGCCTCTGCGCCATAAAAAAAATCCACCATCATCGGTTTCTCGCGCTTCCGGACGCGCGGTGCGACTCCCATCTCACCTTTTCCCGCACGGATTATTCGCACGCGCTAAACACAACAATCGACTCGTGATCACTTTGAACCTGGAATTCTGCATTGCGGAGCAGTGTTTGCATTATGTGTGGTCCGTGTCATGTCTTGCAGCTCAGCAAGGGCTATGTGGAGCTGTCTAGCCTGCGTGATGCCCTGGCGACGGTGGGCTTCAAGCTGCCCCAGTGGAAGGTGCGACAGATGATCGAGGACATGGAGAGGCGGCGGGGCGCCCTTGCCGAACCCGGGCGCCTGTCCCTGGCCGAGTTCGAGCAGATCTACACCGAGCTGCGAGGCCAGGAGGTGTCGGCGGGATTCAAGGCCATGCTGTCGAAAAAGGTTCGCCAGCGGAACTATGTGTCTTAGCACTTTCCTCTTTAGGTGGTGTCTGCATTTACGCTGGTGTCTTTGTCCGTCTCAGAGCAAGATCTGACATGTTAAAATCAAGACGCACCAAATTATTACCGCATGCCGACCTTTCACTCAGTCGTTGGCCTGCTTACGAGAACTGCATTCTAATAATGCTGAGCACACGCGAGAACTGCATTCTAATAATGCTGACCGCACGTTTTGCACGTAGTTTGAAGTGCGTGAAATAACAATTCGCAGATCCACTTGCGAAGCACCGGCTGCAGCTGTCGGAGAATGCATTGTCACCGATTCTCCACAGATGCCGACGTATTTTATCAAGGTTATCTTCTTCTTTGTCCACGTCTACTATGGCTTGCTGTTCTTGATCTTACTCTTCCCAGCTCGGATGAATAACATGAATGGCCCGTGCTTCTGATAACGCACCTAAACTTGAAGAGCCATGCACCTCATTAGCCAAAAGGAACCGAGCAGTGGCGTTTGCTTCTCAGTCGTATTGTGTAACCCTTACGGCACTGCTATGGACCAAAAGATGTCGAAAGGTGTGGACAAGCTTACTCCTTACTTTACACAGATCTAGAGATTAAGGGCTTAAGTGCCCCTATGCAGGGCTAAGAAAAAAAAACCTGTTGATCAGTTACTTTTGGGAAATACTGTACACTGTGTGCTTGGCCACGAATGCAGTGTGCACTTATAGTGACATTGTTGCCCAAGTCATATTGGTCTGGATTACTCATTGTTCATGGGCTGTGCTGTGCGCACATGCCTTTGCGCGCATGTTGTTCAGCGTATTTCTGCTTTGAAAACAAATCGCAAAAATCGTGAGAACGATTGCATAATCTACTGTAGCAGTGCACCCAACGTAATCTTTAGGAGCCTACAGATCCGTGGACGTCATGTGCACACCTCTTAGACGTGGATTTGAGTGCAGTTGCAGTGCGTTGATGTGCACTTTTGAGAGGCACAAAAGATGGATCGAAATAGCCAGGAAAATAAAAGTGAATGTAGTATGGGCACTTTAGAACTTAAAATGTCTGGTAATATTCATAAATTCTGTTTTTGCCTAATTTCAGGAGAATGTACAGACACTGGGGGGCATGTCCGAGGCTTCGAGTGAGGGCACGACACATTCCGTTCGTCACGAGGAACGAGCTGCCTTCTCCGACTGGATAAACCGGAACCTCGGCTCTGACCCGGACCTAGCCCACCTGCTCCCCATCGAGGTGCCCGGCGAAAAGCTGTACGAGCGCGTCAAGGACGGCATCCTTCTCTGCAAGATGATCAACCATTCCTGCCCAGAGACCATCGATGAGCGTGCCATCAACAAGAAGGGCCTCACCGTCTACACAAAGCACGAAAACCTCACTCTGGCCCTCAGCTCGGCTCAGTCTATTGGATGCAACATCGTCAATATCGACGCACATGACCTGGCTCGTGGGAAGCCACATCTTGTGTTAGGCCTACTCTGGCAGATCATCAAGATCGGTCTCTTCAACCAGATTACTCTCCAGCACTGTCCGGGACTTGTCCAGCTGGTCAAGCCTGGCGAAGACATGGCGCACTTGCTTCACCTGGCGCCCGAGGCCATTCTTCTGCGCTGGGTGAACTATCACCTGGAACGCGCTGGCACGAAACGCCGTCTCACAAACTTCACCTCCGACGTGCGCGACTCGGAGATCTACACCATCCTGCTGCGGCAGATCGCTCCCGTAGGATCGGGCGTCACTGTCGAGGCGATGCGCGAACCGGACCTTCTGCAACGTGCCGAGGTCATGCTCCAGCAGGCAGACAAGATAAACTGCCGATCATTCCTGAGCCCGCAGGATGTCGTCGACGGCGTCTACAAGCTGAATGTAGCCTTCGTGGCCAACCTGTTCAACAACCACCCGGCGCTTGACGTCCCTGAGGACGGCAACGCCCTGGAAGGCCTGGAGGGTCTGGAGGAGACCCGCGAGGAAAAGACGTACCGCAACTGGATGAACTCAATGGGCGTTAGCCCATACGTGAACTGGCTGTACAGTGACCTGGCCGATGGCCTCATCATCTTCCAGTTGTTTGATGTGATCAAGCCAGGCTTGGTGAACTGGACCCGCGTGCACCGCATCTTCAGTCGGCTGAAAGGCTTCATGGAGCGCCTAGAGAACTGCAACTACGCCGTCGAGCTTGGTCGCAAGCAGGGATTTTCGCTCGTGGGTGTGGCTGGCCAGGACCTGCTCGAGGGCAACGCGACGCTGACCCTGGCGCTCGTCTGGCAGCTGATGCGCGCCTACACTCTTTCGGTGCTGACACAACTGGCTGGCACTGGTCATCCCATTGTGGAGCAGGAGATTGTCCAGTGGGCAAACGGAAAGGTCCGTACACTCGTTGGATGGGTGTGCCAACTCATGTATCAATCACTGCACCTACCAATGTGTGGGAAAGCCACCAGTCTTTTTTTCAATAGACCAGAATGGATTTTCTCTCTTGAATTTGCACTGTACCCTATGAGGCACGTTATAGTGCTGAAGTGTGGGTTAATTTTCACCACCTCGGTTTTTCTGAAGGGACAGTCAACTCATTTTGGAGGACCCTTTTTATATTATATGACTGAATAGCCTAATTTCTGCTCATATGGAAATTTCTGGAGTTATTGCGTTGAAAAAGCCGTGGAATCATTTTGCGCAATGGCTCAGCGGCTAGGGTGGAAACTTGGGCAAGTTGGTATCTGTGATCCATGGCATGAGAGGTAGCGCGAAACAAAGACGGCGGACAAAGAATCTTGTCATTAGTATTTCTAGTTCCTCGGGCGTCCTTTTCAATGTCTCCCAAGATCCACGTGCGCCCGTGTCCCTCATTGTGGCCTCCGTTCCTTGTGCATCCACTCCTCTTAGCAACTGCGGTATATGTTCCTTGTCCGTCGTCTTGGTTTTGCGCTACCCCTCATGCCACGGCTCGGCGGCTAGGGCGCTCAGCTCTGGCATTAAATACCAACCGCGGAGGCGCATCTTGATTAAGATTCAGTACAAAAAACCTCGCGAGCTGGGCGATCACAGTGAACGTCAAGTAAAACTAGATGGTCTGAAATTAATTTAGAGATTTCTACGGTGGTGTCTCCCGTAGATCAAACGCAATTTCGGGACGTTAAACCTTATGTACTGCACGAGCGCCGTAAAAAAGGGGGGTTGTCGAATTGAGCAGGATATCAATTCTGTCAGACTTGCTTACGCGTAAATGCCAACAAATGCAGGTTAGAGGTGCCAGAGAGTAGTTGCTTAACAGTGCGATTATAATTTCCTTGTGTTCAGGTCACAACTTACTGTTCCGTTTTAGGGCACCACCAGGAGGGCGCTACTGCTCGAACTTTGTGCAGCGCATGTCTACTTGTGCTGGCTTGCAGTAGACCAGATAGTCTCTCTTCACAATCTCCTTCATGACAACATGGCGTTGCCTGCGAACCGCAGCTCCATGTGTTATAGCTGGAGTGTAATAAGGGCTCGGGGGGATTTGTGTCACGCGGGATTATTTTCGAACGGCACGTGCAGAATGTACAGTCATAAAATAGTTCAGTATCGCCAAAATCCTTGCTACAAAATTTCGTCCAAAGCGCAGGCAAACAAGGTTCAACTCGGAGGGTACTCAGGGAGCAGAAAGAGAACTCGAAATTTTCGACGCTGTTTTGAAAGCGCTGGCGATGATTGCTGATGCCGCAAACGAAAGCGCCAAACACGTTGGGTTTGCTTCTCTGCACACCATCGTGACTACGTTGGGGCGGCTGACCGAATATCAGCTGGAATGGCTTCTGCGCATGACAGCAGTGCCACGTAAAAAAGCTGCACGCCAGACAAATATTTTCGCATTCGGGCAGCACGTCTACTTTCACATATCAACATTGGCTTTTACCACCTCTGCGAACATCATGCCGGCAACCGACTTTATCCAGACGGTTACTGAAAGGCTTCTCCATTCCAAGCCGTTGCATCTTCTGTAGCGTTGTCGGCTCGAGCGAGATAACGGCGCGAATGCAAGCCGCACCACCACTAGCCACTTGTGTAGTGCGTTGAAATATGACGCTTGCCATCGGGGCAGGTATGGCGTCGCGGAGTTCCGATTTTTTTGTGTTCTATGTCCAACCGGTGTTCGGTGTCTAAAGCATAACTGTTTATTAGGAACGTTTTTGAGAGTTGGGATTGACTGAAAATTCATCTTTATTCGGCATATTGAGGTAACTTTATTTCTGACCTTGTGGGTGTGCAGATGTTTTGGTTTTTGATTCCAGGCTGGCTGAACTTTAATGGCTTAAGGTTGCCATATGCTAGGATTTCAAGTAATTTTGTTGTCTCTCTATGCAGCTGAAGTCTGCTCAGAAGACATCGCAAATCCGCAGCTTCCAGGACCCTTGCATTTGCGATGCACGGCCCATCATAGACTTGGTGGATGCCATCAACCCTGGATGCATCAACTATGCGCAAGTGCTCAATGCAACAAACCAGGTATGTACTTTTATTTTCTGGAACTGGCACAGGGCCGCGCCACTTTCATGAAAATAAGAATGGTTTCTGAAACTTGCCACTGATCATTTGCAGAGTGGTGGTAGGAAGAATTCAGCCATGATAGTGCACCCTCTAAGCATGGTGTTCAGTACACTATAATGGCCACTTTACTGCTAGTGTCTTTCAGTAAAACACTGTCGCTGCGATCACTCTTGTCTGCGCTGATGTCAGGGATATGAAACTACTCTCGTTCCCTGTCTTGTCCATATTTCATTCACAGTGTTTTTGTGAAAAAGCTGCGAAATCTGTCTGCTTTGCATTTGCTAGCCTTGTGACTTGAAAGTATACTTAAGTCAGTGTGTAGTTTGAGTTAAACAAGTAAAATTTGGAGGCAGTGGGCATTATATGGCTGATTGTGATAAGCCCTCATGTTTAGCAAACTCCCCATTCAGGATTGACAAATGGGATTGACATGTGTACAATGCCTCACATTTTCTGCAGGAGGAGCGCCTGGCCAATGCCAAGTATGCAATCTCGATGGCTCGAAAGCTAGGGGCACGCATCTATGCTCTGCCGGAAGACATTGCCGAGGGCAAACACAAGATGGTCATGACGGTCTTTGCCTGCCTCATGGCTAGGGACTACATACCTGGACAGAAGCAGGACCAACAGCAGGAGCAGTAGTGCCCTTTCTCTATCCACAGATGCCATTTAGACCCATTGCGGTCTTCCCTGATATTGGGGCGAGCTCGGCTCCATGTGGCCTGTGTTCAAATTGAATGCTGCTCTGGCCATTCGCTCTGTTATGTGGCATTACAGCTCAGTGTTTTGGCCTGAGAGAGACTAATTTCAGGATGAGATGGCTCAATGTACTTACAATTTGGAAGTGCTTCGTCGCACAAACTCAGACATTTGAAATTGTGGTGCTGAAGACTGAGAGCTGCAAGTTGTTCTTCATTAGAGAGGAAGGGATGGTGCAGTTGACGTAACACACACGTAGGGTGTTTAGGAACAGAACAAACACACTAAAAACATGATGGGTGTTGGCCTGCTTATTGAAATACTTGGGACATTTTCTTGGTTGGTTTTTACATTCTTGTTTTTCTTTTGCAGGCATGTGACTATCATTCCTAGGGTATATATCTGACCAACACTTGTTTTGATTACATCAAGTATGTGTGACTAAGGACAAAACAGCTGCAGCTGAAAGGCATGCTAATAACATTGACAGCATGTCCATTGTTTTACTAGTGAGGTGAAATCATTAATAAGCCGCCTCAGTTGCTACTTTTATTAAATACCTAATGTCCTGGCTCTGGTAGAGCACTTGTAGAATACCTGGTTTACTTTACACATTTGCTGAAAGCAAAATTTAATTGCCGGAAGAATCCACTGCCATTTACCTTGGCATTGTTTTGTAGCGACAGCTACATTACGGTAGGATTTCGAGCCTTCAGCGTGGCGGTGCTACCTCGCTGTCACGTGGTTGGTAACGTAGTGCGGAGCAGCTGCGGGTGGCGCAGCGCCGTGGCTGATCACGTGGTTCGTCACGTGGTTGGTCACGTGGCCAAGTTTCACTCGGCCAGCTGTAGCTATCGCATCACTCCAGGTTTAACAAGAGCTAAACCACCGCCAATTTTTTTATCTCATTGGATAAACCCTGGAACTCTCCTAATTCTTACTTTTCCTAAGGCCAAATTTAATTTTGGAATCAGATTGCCACTTGCCTATTCGTTTTCTTCACTGACATCCATTTGTGGCCATTTTTATGCCTATAGACTCAGTTCTTCACGAACGTTTGACCATTGTTCCGCATTTGAAAGAAGTTGTCATTGAAAGCATTTATACAGCTTAGAAAATAGTCCTTCAAACCAGTTAGCCATTCCTACATCTCCAGTTTGGTAGTCTGTTTGTACAACCAGTGTTTGCAGTTTTTACCTTAATGGCTGAATAATGCAGTGAGCTGACAAACTGTTGTCTATTCATTTACCATAAAGTGCTTTTGATTGGTGGTGAAAAAATGGTCAATCATCGATCTATTCTAATGTCCTGTACTTTGATCCACAAAATGTTAGCAACATACAAGGTTAACGCTCGACGTGCCCTCTTTATTTACTCTTCTGCTAAGGTGCATGTGTATACTGTACATAATTGTTTGTTGTAATCCTTTTTTTGTCTTTGTATGGTGTGAATGATATTCACGAATTCCATTTTCTTCACTTCTGATTTTTCCTGGAAAAACTAATTTACAATTTTACTGATGCCAGATTTTGACCACATTTCTAATGCTTGGCTGTTTGTTTTGGCTGTAAATTTGTTAAATGTCCTTGTGTATGTTCATTTCAATGTGTGGGCTTCCAACATGAAAGGCCTTAATTGTGTTAGTAGACTGAGACAGATGAAGTGGTTATATATACATATATATATATTTCTGCTGTTAAGCTCATACAGACACAATGTTTAAATTTTTATGATTATTAGTGCTGTTCAAGGAGTTTGTGCAACCGATTGTGGCCTATTAAGGAAAGGATCAGATCCTTCAACATTCCATGTACAATATCTGGGCAGGAAACATGTTCAAGCCTCTTCGTATCTAATGCAAGAACTCAATTTTCGGAGGAAATGAAATCCTGATATCACTGCAGGCTGTAAACAGCCATGTTAACGTTTCGCACATAAGTAGTATTCGCGCTGTGCTTTTCACTGTGCCATTTTTTTTTACATTCTTCATCTCCACCAATTTTATAGTATTGGAGCCCAAACATTCAGTATCTTTACTCGGACTTTAGCTGGTAGTACTGGAGCACCGCACTTAGAAGTGATAAATTTTTCTCCAAGGAACGCTTAAATGGTCAAAATCTAACGTGTTCTTGGCGGAATTTCGTATGAATTGACGGTAAAGTGTGCTTAGAAGTAATGTACAATTTCAGGCAAATTAATCGAAGTCTGTAGCAGGAATAAACAAAGTGCTTGGTTTTATAAAGGTTGGTTTGCTGACATCCGCAGATGAAAACAGGTGTTGATGATACTAGTGTTTTTGTGACATGTAGGGGCTGGTCTCGACTAACGTCGGCAGGTTTTTATTGCGGCTGCCGCATGCGGCATATGCATTCCTTTCCTAGTCTGGGCACGGCTCGAGTTAAGGCCTCGCGACTTTCCATATCGGACATCGCGTTTCGCAATTCTCTGGCCTGCCGTTGTTTGTACGAACTGCTTTCGTCCAGCTGCTGTATGTGCCTTTTTCACTCGACGCTGAAATAAACTTTGCTGCTTCTTTTTGGGCTGTGCATTACTACGATTACTTGCAGTAAACGTTCCAGGCGCTGGCTGTCTCAGTGCTACAAATTGTTCTTTCTGCCTTTTTATTTAAAGGACTCCAGCTATGCTGTGTCACTAAATTTAATTTTACTGGCTGTTTTTTTAGTGATACCTTAGAACAATAGAAAAGGAGAAGTTATGGCCCAGAGCACTTTATGGAACTTATTACAATGCAGCTTTTCTTGTGGAGTTTCGGTTCTGTCTTCCACAAGCTGGGACCCCATGCATCACTGCATGACTTGTGGTGGTTTTGTTTACTGAGCTTTAACTTCCCAGCCCGTGAAAGCTGTAATGAAACTTCACTAGAAAAACATCGCATAACAAATGTTCCAGAGCACTCTTGGTCATACCCCTCAGTTCTGTAGCTCTGAGGGCCCTGCACACTCTTATCAGCAAAACACTGAACCTGAAAACTTCGTGATGGCTTGCTGGCAATGTCATGGACGAGATGACAGTGGACTACGCACAACTATTTTGTGCACATCGGATCAGGTCTTGGTAAAATGGTTAGGTAAGCAAGCAGCCTTGCGCTGTGCTATTGGTATAGGAACATGGTAACCAGTTTGACGTCGATGCAAGCCTTCTACAGTCGAATCCTGTTATAGCGAAACTGTGTGTAACGAAATCTATGTAAGGAAGGAATGACTACCCCTTGGAAGCTCTGTCAACAAAGCTATAACGAAGTAATCGCTGGACTCCTTCAACTTCGTCATAACAAGGTTCAGCTGTATATCCTTTTTAGACCTGAGCGAAAATTTCATTTATCAGCACTAATAGAATATAGCAGCTGTTTTGGGGAGGTTGATCAGTTTTAAAAATAGTCCTTTTGAGTTATCAAGATTGCTCCTGTGGCAGAATAGTACCAGTGCCGGCAGACACTTCTGATAAGTTTTAAGTAGTACGGTTACACACCTGGTTGCAATGAAAGATTTGTAGCGGGTTATTAGTAATAACCGTATTAGATTTTAGAATTTTGAAAACACGATTACTCTCGCCGCTGTGGCTCAGTCAATTTTGGCTACACAGTGCCCAAATACATGCGCTTTCGAAAAGCATGTAGGCAAAGCAACCCTTCCAGTGCATGTAACTGGTCTAAATGGCAATATTTTGCGGAGCACAGCGCTGAGGGTAATCACGTTTTCGAAATTCCACAAACTGATATGGTATTAGCGAACGGCTTCAAACCCCTACTTGCAACCAGTTGTGTAACTGAAATGATTATGAAAGCTAATTATCAGGAATTAGTTAACCGGCTGTCTAGTTAATTTTATTCACCTTTCTTTCTGATGTCCGCCGGCACTGGCATTCTGCCGCAGATGCCGTCTTCAGAACTGAAAAACTATTAACAATTCGCGATCAACTTCCCTGAAATGCCTGGTATATCTTAATTCTAGGTACCGTGAACGTGCTCAAGAAAGGTGTGTAAACATAGGCCCAACAATTCGGTGTTTTGGACGTTTTTGATTCGTGCTTAGTTATGAGTACGTAGTTAAATACAGATCTCATGGCGAAGAGCGAGAAGTGAGAGTTGTTTGGCCGCTTTAAGCGGATGTATACAAAGAAAAGTTTAGAAAGCTGCTGACAGAGCCCCTTTTCAGCGCACTTCTCGAAAAGGTGACAGCGTGTTAAAAGAGTGGGTGCTCTCTATGTTCCAGATGCAGTTCGGCTGCGGAACGGATGGGTTCTTAAAAAAAAAAACCCATAGAAGACGTGAGTTGTAATGGAGACGAGGCCTGAAAAGGACATGTTTTACTGACTCAAGAGAATTTCAACTATAATGAAGGCTCAGCTAATCCAAGAAAAGCAATAGAATGGAAGAACGTGGACAATTTCAGAGAACCCTTCCCATCTGCTAATAATGCCATTTCACTGCATTTGAAATGGATTCTATGGATTGCAAAGAAAATCTAAACTACAAAACATTTCAGTACAAGTCCCACGCATGTTTCCCGATTAAGCAGTGAGCACATGCTCGGAAACCTCTCGCGTACCGCCTTTGCCAAAAGTACATTGTACCGAAAGTAACCGAGCAGCAGTGGCGGCAGCCAGAGCGGGCTCTCTGCCGAGCGGCGGCGCTGCAGTCCCCTGCACTGGCCGTGCTTCCCGGCTGCGAGCGTAAACTGGGTGACGTATGTCCGCGCTGTCGCTTTCCTTGGGTGATAAGGACTAAGCAGGTAGTAAGTGCGGCGAAAAATTTCGTGCATTTGGAGTGGTGTTATATACTAAGCGAGGGCGCAGGCTTACGTCACCCAGTTTACATTCCCAGCCCGGGAGCAGCGGCCAGCGCCGAAGATAGCAATGCCGTCGCTGGACTACAAGCCCGCGCCAGCGGCTGGCTCGGCTGCTCGGTTACTTTCGGCAAAGCTGGTGTGCTCATTTGTCTTGTGCGGCACTCGAAATTTTGATTCCGCATTCATTTCGAGTAATGAAGATTTACACATGGACTACATGAAAGCCGCGTATGCATGGTAAATTGTTTAGTTTGGTTTTGCTATATTATATAGCTTCGGTTTTGATTGAAGCAATCGAACGGCTGAACAATGATTTAAGGCTTCGTGAGGCGTACATATACTTTTTAATGAATCAATAGCCATCGTTATAGTAGATGCTTGCTCATTCCTTGTCGCATCTGTCAGACATGGTGTAAAAGTGCAACAAAAAGACGAAGGTTACTGATACAGGGTCTAGGTGTGGCGATCCATTTATACTAATGTCTTAAGCACCATTCCCAAGAACACAAAACGCACCTCAAAATCCACTCTTCTAATTTGCGAAGATGGGCTAATTGCTAGGTATTCATATTGTCACCTGCTTTACGTTGACAACGAAGCGAAGGAGAATGCGGCGTATTGGTATTTCCTCCAGACACGCCTTTGCACATACCATTAGTCCATCGCTCTAACCAGATTCCACAAGTGAAATCCGTTAAATATCTAGGTGCTGCTTATCACCCAGCATTAGTTGGAGCCTTCATATAAAGAACAATGTGTTAAAAAGAGAACGCGCTTTAGGCAGGGCCGACAAGAATCGCCAATAAAAAGTTTGGGATGCGCCGCGACTCATTATTGTTACTATAAAAATCCTATGTAAGACTTATACTTGAATTTGGTTGCATTCTGTTCTCTGGTAGCGCAGACTTCTCTGGTAGCGCAGAAGATTTCCAGGTGTTGTATATGAGATAGACTGCGCCGATTGCTCATCAATATATATCGGTGAAACAAAGGACTTCAGGAGACGCCTGAGAGAGCACCAGAACGACGTCCGAAACCGGAAAGCAGCATCTAACGCCATCGCCGAGCATGTGCAAGAATCCGGCCACGAGATTAACTGGGATCAAGTAAAGATATTGACAACAGAAAAGAACACATCAGCACGGCAGAATCTTGAGTCCCTTATCATACAGACATCGTCTAACACATTAAACAGGAACGACGGAACTCTACATCCTATCTATGCTAAATCATTAAAAACGCTACTGGGTGCTATAAAAGGACGAATCCGTGCGCCGATTGCTTCATAGTGAACAAGGGAGCCGTAGTGCTCCCGAAACGTCTTTTTCATCTTTTGACTTTGGCCAGTGACCAGCAATCTGCATCAACATGATTCCTGACCAGACAGTATGCCGTCAAACCCTCGACTAAGCCCTTAATCTTACTGGAAAGGCGCGCTCTACGTCTCTGCCTTGGTCTCCCAAAATCAGTTAAGCGCCCTGCTTTATCTGGAAGCCCGTATCCCTGATCTAAATTCCCGCTTTCAAATACTCACGCTGCGAACTTTCCTCACCCTCCGCGGTGGCTCGGTGGTTAGGGCGCTTGACTACTGATCCGGAGTAGCCGGGGTCGAACCTGACCCGGCGTTTCGATGGAGGCGAAGCGCAAAGTCGCCCGTTTGCTGTACGATGTCAGTGCACGTTAAAGATCCCCAGGTGGTCGAAATTTTTCCGGAGGCCTCCACTACGGCACCGCTTTCTTCCTTTCTTCTTTCAGTCCCTCCTTTGTCCCTTTCCTTACGGCGCGGTTCAGGTGTCCACCGATAAGTCAGGCAGATACTGCGCCGTTTCCGCCCCCAACAACCAATTTTCAATTCTTTTCAATTTCTTTCCTCAGGTCGTTGGACCCGGTGCCTGATGTCAGTACTCCCAGCAGGCCTTAACATTTTCTCATCATTGGCCATGGTATGAAATACCACAAACTATGTTAACACAGAACCTTTTAACACCGATTGATGTTAATCTCAGTTCTTTGCAGTGGGTTCATGACACGCCGGCAGAAGCAGAATTCCATTTCCACCACATCTTCCCATCTGATGCGAAACACATGCCCGCAAACACTTTAAACGGTCTTCTTTCTGATCACATAGAGGAATACCCTCATCATACGGTGCTTTCTACCGATGTCTCCGTCAGCTGGCAAAAAGCTGCAGTCGGCATCTTTTCGCAGGATTTGTCATGGAGCTTTTCTGTCCGCATCCCAAATTATATTCCTATATTCTGTGCAGAATTTTTGGCTCTTTGAATGGCCCTGCACTAAATTCTATGCCATGTGTCACACGTTATTATCCTCGCTGATTGTTTCACAGTTTCAGTATCCCTTGAAATTTCACAAAAAGATTTTTTGAGCCGTTTCCTGCGATTTTTTGTCCCATGCACTTTGAAGGAGGTCCGTTTTGTCTGGATCCCTGGCCATGCAGGTATTCATTCAAATGAGGTGGCTGATTACTTAACAAGGTAGGCTCTTGACCGGTCAGTAACATATCCCGTCCCGAATTTTAGTCTGTTGATGATTTCCAGGTTTCAGCGGTTCCTACATATATCAGCCAGGTTACCAGATCCCTTACTAAATACCACTGACTATCAGCACTTAGCATATAATTGGAACGTCCGTTCGTGTAAATCCAGGCTGTGTGAGGTAACAATGACGCGGTTGCGGTGCAGGATTCCAAGTTTGAATTTATATCTATGCAGGTGTGGGTTGACACCGACGAACCTATGTGACGCATGTGGGAAAGTTGAATCTTTAGACCATTTTCTCCTCTACTGCCCAAGGTTCGCACTTCAGAGAAAGATTTACCTGGAGGTCCCTCTCTCCAGGTTAGGGCTCCCTTTATCTTTGCCAGTATTATTATCGTTTGGTGCGAACGCCAAGGGATTTGCATTGGGTTCTATTTGTGGGTTTCTCCACGATTACATAATTGCAACTGGTAGGTTGATGTGCTAATTCTTTTAAAGTTCTACGAGCTCTTCTCTTTTCACCAAAATGCTGTCTGTTATTTAACTGTCAATTTTGTTCTGTTGTTTTATTCATTGATTTTTCAAAATTCACGATTGGTGCTACAATTTTGTCGTCATCTTCCATGGAAACTTCTTTGGTTATTCTACTACACCTTGGCCAATCCCCCCGCGTGGGTATGTGCCATGTACCTGGGGAGAAGAAGAAGAAGAGGGTACGCCTACACCATACAGAATGATCTCCCTATGCCATTGTGTGGGGGCAAACACAGCAACAACAGCTCTCTGTCCCCATCGCAGAACATTACGCCTCAGTACTTGCCAGGTACGTAACAGTTGTGGAGTTGATGGGTGGGTCACCATCGAACTCTCTCGACTCCGGTAGAGCCGAATACTCTCCAGACTGTCACCGTTGCCTGTGAGGATGGTCAAAGGAGGCGACGACGCAGTGCAGCCAGGAGTGGCAGCAGCGCAGACTTGGCAGAAATACCGCGATCTGCGAACATTTTCTCGAGGGGCTGGGCGAAGGGCTCGCCAATTTCCAGCGGGTGAGCAAATACAGCCTTTGGGTTGCCGCCATTAAGCTGACCACCGTTTGTTTTCGGATGGTACCGCTTTGAAATAGTTTGACAAATATGAAGCCTTTTTAACGAGCTGAGACCGCTTCATGGATACAACTGCGAAAAGGAAATGCGCTGAGAAGACCTTGCTACAGCGAGCGCAAGTGAGACGTGCACGACATGCGCTGAGGTGGTCATGAAACACTCTGAATCCACGGATTTCCGAAGAGGACAAAGTTGGCCATCTTCTCAAGGACAATGTAAAAGTTCGTGATCCGATCTTTACATCCCCTCGGGGACCCTCCCGCTACGCACTATGACGGACCTACTCCTCTGCCTCTGATCGTAGCCTGAGTCCCCGCACTCAGCACTCCCGACACTTTTCCCCCCGACGTTGTTTATATGTATGTATGTATGTATGTATGTATGTATGTATGTATGTATGTATGTATGTATGTATGTATGTATGTATGTATGCATGCATGTATGTATGTATGTATGTATGCATGCATGCATGCATGTGTGTGTGTGTGTGTGTGTGTGTGTGTGTGTGTGTGTGTGTGTGTGTGTGTGTGTGTGTGTGTGTGTGTGTGTGTGTGTGTGTGTGTGTGTGTGTGTGTGTGTGTGTGTGTGTGTGTGTGTGTGTGTGTGTGTGTGTGTTGCTCAGCGCCACCGGGAAACTAGCGGTTGCAGCCGATGGAGGAGCCCCGCCGCGGTGGCTCAGTGGTTAGGGCGCTCGACTACTGATCCGGAGTTCCCGGGTTCGAACCCGACCGCGGCGGCTGCGTTTTTATGGAGGAAAAACGCTAAGGCGCCCGTGCGCTGTGCGATGTCAGTGCACGTTAAAGATCCCCAGGTGGTCTAAATTATTCCGGAGCCCTCCACTACGGCACCTCTTCTTCCTTTCTTCTTTCACTCCCTCCTTTATCCCTTCCTTACGGCGCGGTTCAGGTGTCCGCCGATATATGAGACAGATACTGCGCCATTTCCTTTCCCCCAAAACCAATTATTATTATTATTAGCCGATGGAGGTGCGGTCGCAGGGTCATCGATATTGCCAGTTCTGCTCTTTCTGATAAAGGACCGCCTTGAAGTGTTAGTGGACGGTCACCCAGTTTACATTCCCAGCCCGGGAGCAGCGGCCAGCGCCGAAGATAGCAATGCCGTCACTGGACTACAAGCCCCGCGCCAGCGGCTGGCTCGGCTGCTCGGTTACTTTCGGCAAAGCTGGTGTGCTCATTTGTCTTGTGCGGCACTTGTGCGGATCATATTTTGCGAACATCACACGTGCCTCGGCATTGTCCTTGACTTGAAAGCGGAGGCCTAGTCCTTAACTCTTTGCAATATCGTTTTGGGGAACGTCAGACGATGGTTTTCAGTCACTTGGCTTATAAAAAAAAAGATGGAGGCTCTCACAAACTTTACACTGGCGTAGTGCGAGATGCAACTTCTCAGTTTTTTTTAGGATTTTACTCTTATTTTCTCCGTTTTGTGCCGAGGTTTTCCGACGTCGTCTACGCTCTCACATGCCTCCGGCACAAAGACGTGTCATTCGAGTGTACCTGTAATTGTGACTCTGCTTTGCGCCATCTGAAATTTATTCTGACGTCGGGCCCTTTCCTGTGCCATTTCTGCAGACCCTTCTGCTCCCATTGAAGTGCACACCGAGGCCATCGGTGTCGTAAATGGCGCAGTGCTCACACATCGCCACGGCCGCGATCAGCATGTGATCGCTTATTGCAGTCATTCCTCCAGCAAATCAGAACGAAACTAAACAATTACCAAGCAGCCGCCGTGGTGGCTCAGTGGTTATGGTGCTCGGCTGCTGACCCGAAAAATGCGGATTCGATGCCGGCCGCGGCGGTCGAATTTCGATGGAGACGAAATGCTAGGGGACTGTGTACTGTGTGATGTCAGTGCACGTTAAACAACACCAGGTGGTCGAAATTTCCGGAGCCGCGGTCACTACGGCGTCCCCCATAGCCTGAGTCGCTTTGGGACGTCAAAGCAAACTGAACCAAACTTGTCATACCCATTTCTATGGTCTCCTCATGGTAACCGTTGGGTCATCGTGAGTGTCGACCACCTAACATTTTAATGTGAAACAGCCGCCATATACTGTCTGCCACTGTTTGCGATGTGTCTGTTCTGCGATTTCTCCTTCTCTAACACCGCCCTCCTTGAGTTCTCATCAGTTATCGTGGGCGCCAGTTTACTGCGAATGCTGTTGAGGAACTACTTCTTCTCTCCACATGCGATTTCGTTCAGTGGCCTCGTAGAACGCACAAACCGCACGCTCACCACTATGCAGACCATATACGTCAATTCTGTGCATAAAAACTTGTATGACGTTCTCCTTTTCATTACGTTTTCGTAACATACTGTGCAACATGCGACAACGGGAGGCCCTATTACCTTCTTTGCGCGCGCGTACCCGCAGCTGCATCGACACCATCCTTCCTTTTTCTCTCCATGACTAGTCTTCCATCGCATCCACTCACTGGCGAGCTGAGGAAGCTCGTAGACTTGCCCGCATCCACATTTCCGACTCTCGGGCCGCTCCAAGCAACGCTACGACATCAGTCGCCAACCCATCTCCAATGACATTGGCGATCTAGTGTGGTTGTGGACGCCGCTCCACAAGCGCCGTTTTTGTCAGGAGGTCCTGTTCCACTACACTGGCCCTTGTGTTGTGCCTGAGCGCATCAGGGATTTGAACTATATACGTTGTATCGCGCCTTACTGAAAATGGCCGATGTTCGCGCCAGACCCACTTGGTGCATGTCGCTAGACTCAAAAAGATTCAACCCACGAGACCCTACTTATCTCTCTCTCCGGGGGCTTCGTCTGCGGATAGGGAGATGTCACGTGGTTTGTGTCGACGACGAAGCGGAGGGAAAGAGGAGCCTAGATGTGGAATAGGCTGGTCGGCCTCGGCGCATTGAGTTCTCTTTCCCCTTCACATAACGTTGTAAAGAACTCTTCAGTACATACTGAGTAAGTAACAGTATTAAAGAATAATGAACGGGAAAAGAAAGATGGTGTCCTATTCACGCTTTAATGCAAAAATACTCTCTACTAGCTTTTGTGATTGTTCAAGATGGCAATCGAAATGGAGTTCAGAAATTCCAGAACTCGCACTGCAAGTATTTGCTTGCATTACGGTACAGTCGCAAGTAAAAAATATTAGAGCAGTGACGTCACCGGAGATGCAAAAATCGCACCGCACGGTTGGCGCGGCGCCGTGCTTTGCGAACACACCTGGCACGTAGGTTATCGGCGCGTATTCGCAACCACAGCGCCGAGCATTGCTGCCTGCTGCTCCGGTGGCACGTCACTAATGCTAATCTTTTCTACTCGCGACTGTACATGAAATAAGCAGTGGGAAAGCGCCTGCCAACAGAAAAGCAGCACCGACAACGCACAACGCTCACATTTAATTTTTTGATAACGGGCGTCAGACCATATGCTACGGCAAGGCGTATCCAGTGCTGTCTATTGCCGTATGCGGCACATCTGAGAGCACCAACGTGGTACGGCCATCGCAGTCCCAGCGTATACCGCACAAGGTTGAAAATTCGGATAGTATTTTTGGCTGTTGCGTGCTTCTTCGTGCTGCTTATTTCAAGGCAAAAAGCCAACGGCCAGCGTCTACACGTATTCGACATACGACTTCGCTAAGTTCGCGACCCATATCTGGCCTTGTAAATTCGCTTGTATTGGACTGCGTATCATACACGCCGCGTTTTCTGGGATTAAGACCCTGCAAGAGAGCACTGCTTTACTCTCATTCAATCGCTGTCGCAAGGGCTTAGTGGTTATGGCGTTCTGCTGCTGACCATTCGGACGTGAGATTAAATTTTGGCCGGCGTTCGATGGAAGAGAGGGGCCCAAGTTGACCGCATGTTGTGTGGCTTCAATGTACCTTAAAGCAATGTAGACACTAAATTTTTCGGAGTGTGTTTTTGCTCTGGAATGATGCTTACGACATAGGTAAACAAGGAGCACCTTGCGGAGTTCGTCAAAGCTCAATAAATAATTTGTAATTTAATTGTTTTCCTATCTAATTTCATCCTAGGTTTCAGTTGCCAGGAAGTGGCTGCCACGTCACAAGTGAAAACGGCATCATGTGACGAATACTCAAGCTGAAATATAATCGCTACTTTGCCGTTTTAATTCATTTAATTCATTCAGACCCTTACGCTGAAGTGCTGCAGAAGCTGCAATGGCTAATATATTTCATTTTTGTATGCTTCACGTGACCTGAGGCTCACTTGTGACGTCACAACCATATTTTGACTGTTGAAACCGAAACAGGAACTAAATGGAAAAATAAATTCTGTTTAACTTAGGTACTGAGCCTAGGTGAATTTTACGTGGTGTTTCCTGTTTACTAATGTCTACGTACCAATCCAAAAGGAAAATACACTACGAGAATTTCGGTGCCCCTAGCGCTTTGTGAAACCCCAGATGGCCGGAAAAATTCCGGAGTCCGCCATAAAACGTGCTCATGTTGATTCCTATCTCTTTGATGGCTGCTTAATACGAAGGAAACGATGCGACTTTGACCATACTCACCACATAACTGCGCAGGTTCTAAAAGTACCCTACGACCAGCCTTCTAAACAGCTTTATATATCTCCAACTTCTGCCGGCGCTACAAAGGACCAAGATGGAACCATCCTGTTACAATATTGGGCCGATTACCTGTGCTGCTTGGGCAACTTACGGAAATGCCGCGGCTGAGATTCCATTGCTTGATATATTGAATAAATTCCTCATAGCCAGGTGACAGTAGGAGCAAAGGTTGACTAACTGCGGACACCAGACTGATTTTTGAACCTCTGGTAAACACAACAAATTTGTTCGGCATTACTGCTACCCACATTTTTAAACAGCAGAATGGAACACCTTTGCTTAACAGTAATTAGGTGCCAGTGGCACATTTAGAAGCTACTAACACCAGTTATTTGCATTTACTGGAACTTCAGTCTACGTCACCTTTGTGTAGAGCGCTCGAGTAATGTGAACCACTTAGTAAAACTGAAATCAGAAAGCAGTCCTTTGTTTTCGGGCAAAGTACTCATGCCCACCTTGCTCGCAGGTTTGTGTGGCTCTACTTCCGTTATGTACAAGATATAAACCACGACGAGATGTCAGTTCTTGCGCAAAAGACTTCCACTACAGCGCTCTACATAACGGTGACAGAGACTGAATACTGTTCCATCAGCGTCAATTGAAACACGATCACAAAGCACAAAACTATGAGTGCCCGGAGAAAAAATACAGGCGATGCCCGTTGACACTTTTAAAGACCAGTCTTCACAACTTCGAAGTGAATGTCAACTAAGCTTGTATTCAATCTCATTCAACAAAGATATTCTTGTTTTGCAGTTCATGTTTTGACTGTTTTTTTATTGTCCTGTTCTCGTTTCATGTGATTTTGTTTGCCATTTCAAGAAAGCTAGTGCTATGTTTCCGCCTCATCACCAACTAAAACTTGTACCCCATAATCTTACTCTGCGCAAAATATTCCTTATGCTGGGAAGCGCATGATCAGGACTTGCAGCAAATAAGTATACGCGAATACAAACCTTTTCGCTGGAATCTGGTGTTGGCGACGTCACCATTTTCTTTTTTGTTGTTGAGGCTTTTTCATTACACTTTTCTGACAACCGAACAATGATCGCCGATGCACTACCTTTTCCTAGAGGAGCCTTATCAGTCGATCGGCAGGATCAAAAAGTGGCAGCCGCTGATAACGTACGGCATCATGGGGCCATTAAGGGCAGGCTGCAATGCGTTTATATCTTTATGGCACAACTTCCTATTTCTGACGCTGGGTGCAAGCTGCCAGCATTGCGAGCAAGGCTAGCAAAGCTGCGTGAGTCAAGTTTCTGCATAATTCCACGAAGTGGAGGAAGAAATAAGTTTAAAACTTGGCGTTCTATCCCTGTTTTTTTGGAGCGAATTTTCCCTTGCCGTCCCTTTCCATGTAGATTTTTTCGCAGGGCTACAAACAAAATGTGCCACTGCGCTCTTCGAGACAGTACTTGGGCGGTGCACGCTAAAACGTTAGCCCTCGTGGAAAAGCTTTAAACCGGGGCCACTGCTATGCAGAGGGAAGTCTCTCATTGAGTAAACTAGCCAAGAGCTCACGTTATGTTAACGCGAGTTGTAACCAGTGAGCAAATACAATACAGGCAGCTCGGACTAAGCCAAAGTGGTTACACTGCAGTGTTTTGGTTACGATTAGGCGAATATTTGACAGTATGGTATGTTATGCTAATGCACGATACGGTAAGGTATGATGTGGTATGGTGCGGTATGCTACAATATCTGTGGTATGGTACAGTGTACTCTCAATACGAAATGACTTAAAATGGAGTGAGTTGTCCTCTAGCGAACTACTTCAAGGGACAGGGTGTGCTACCCAGCCCTAGGTAAACATTTCCACGACTGAAAATACGGAATACTTACGGTTGGCAAGGAAACAAATTCCCTCTTGAAAACATGCGAATTTCTAGCAGTTGCGAAGATTTTAACCGAGAGTTCATCTTCTCTATTTGTTCACTTCAGGACCTCCTGCGCCGCATAATACTAACGTATTATGTAACGACTGCTCCCCCCCCCCCCCCTTATGTAATGCCCTAAGCAAAGGGCCTTTAACGGTAAGCCACAGAAACACCGTTTCAGTTAGCCTAAGTATAAGTTTCCTATTTACGACGAGAGCTGATTTCGGTGTCGAATCCGGTGCGCAGGAAGCGATCACTGCAATTTGGAATTGTCTTGAAATTGTCTTTCTCTGCCTCTTCGGTCTTCAGTATAGGTACAACGTGGTCTTGGAAATGTGCCGCGTGTCGAATCCAAAATTGTTGAACGTAAATCTCGGGCGCAGATTTCTACAGTAGTGTCACGCTACCCAAACCTTTCGGAGCCTGCAGAAGTGCACAAACAGACCGTAGCAAGAATTATACCTGTTTTATTTCCTTCTATGTACATATGTACACAATTCACTCAGTCACACAGACGTGCACCAGTGTAAAAACGATGGCTATACAACGAGAGCCGGTGGCCGGCCTTTTTTTTTTGTCTTACTTTTGTTACAGTATTGTACACACAGTGTGTTATCACAGCAGACCGAGTACTGCATGCCAAGAGCTACTCTGCAAACTAAACGCTAACCACCTAAGGGCGCTCTAGCGCCGCCCTGACTCCGCAGGGACAGCCGCTTGCGCACTGGAGCCACTGGACTGCGCCGCCAGTTTCTCGAGGCTTTCTCGAGGCTACTACCATGCATTGAACACCCAGAAAGATTTCTGCTTGCTCTGGAGTGCCGGGAGACCGGAGTAGACGTGTTATTGGCCGAACATTGGTGTGGACAGCAGCCATTTAACGCTGTACCGAGGTCCCTAACTTCCCCGAGGTCCCTAGCACGTCTTCTCTTTGTGCTCAGGCTGAACTGCACTAGGGTCATTCGGAATTTTCATCATCTGCCTTAAGCCGCTAGGTGTCTCGATGTTCGTGTAGCGCGTGGGGTGTTGCAAACGAGTGTATGGCCGGGTACTTAGAAAAAAAAATTGAGGCGAGTCGCGTTGCAGGTGTGACACTTCGGAATTTCCTTAAAATAAACGAGCGTGCTAAGTCGTTTGCACCTTCACTGCTTCGGACTGAAAGCGCCGTTTTTAATACATTACTGGGCAATAAGAACGCACAAAGATTAAAAACTTTCATAGCGTTTAGAGCTATGAAATGTACCTGTTGCGAAACAGGGACACAACGCATTTAACACGAGAAAGCTTTAAGCATATTTTCATTTTCTGTGCAGACGGATCTTGAGTTCGCTTATTGACTGTGCCTTATGCTAAGTAGTCGGAATCTATTTTATACCTGAGCCATGGCCGTTATGGCAAAATTTTTGCGCCAGTAAGACCGGAGAAAGCGCATTCTGCGTGTGGGGTGTAAGTGTCTGGCTGACTACACCGTTCTTGCCAAAGGCACACAAGACAGTTCACTTGTGAACGCAGCTTTGGTCGGTTAGCTCCTGTATCCGTTTGACAACTGCTAAGAACCAAACTTTCGCAAAATGGTAACAAATTTTTCGTTAGCAAGAAAGGAGTACCGCACTTGTCAGGTGCACTTGGATGTACCGAGGTCCGAGCAGTTTGCCAAAAATTGCGTACATTCAGCTGCAGAATCTGGTATGCGGACAAGAGTGGGGGAAGCTAAAAGCAGAAACGGAGGAAATGGAACGGAACATGTTAACCGGTTCCTTCGCGTCCGCCTTACTGAGCTTCTATTGTAGTCTCGACCACCGTTTAACCGCCCGACGTACTGCGTAGCAAAGGATACAGCGCATCAACAAAACAAATATCAAATGCAGACGCACACGACAAATTGAATAAGTACACACACGTAATTGATGAACCTATAGATATATTCTGCCAAGGGTAGATCGAAATGTAGCACAGCTGACAGCAAATAGCCACGCTGCCGTGGTCTCATCTTCACCACCAATTTGAGGTGGTTCAACTGTTAAGAGCCATTTTTTTTTATCACGGCGTTTTCTGTACACTGAGGAATTTCACTTCGTGTGCGTGTTTTTCTTGCTTTGCTCCTAAAAGGAATTAGCTGAGTGCTTTTTCCTCAGTGAGATTCTTCAAATCTCGATTATTAAGTTTTTTTCACTGCCCCGCTCCTTGGAACAGCACATCATCAAGGAGTACGAGGCTAACGAAGGTTCATTGGTTAGTTTCGGCGTTTGTACAGAATAGAAACAAGAATTAAGCTGTTGATCAGCAAGGAAGAAACATTATAAATGATGAAGATATAAACAAAATTTGCATTCATTGAAAAGGTACGCTCGAGAAGGTTTATGGAAGCAACGGCTGTACCGTTCATCCGGCATATACATACGGAGCTATTCTGCTTAAACTCCGCTGTGTAAATTTGCTTGCAAGTGCCTATATGAAACTCCTTTTAGTTAGAATCTGTAAAGCGGTACAGTGTTACTTAAACAGCTGTATTCCAACTCTCGCATATGCTGCCATCCTTTTTAGCTGCTTAAGGGGAGACCTTGAAACGGCAGTGGCCGAAGTGTTGCCGACTGCGCTTTTGCGACCAACCCTTAGAGCTGACATACAGGAATCCAAAAGGCTTGCAGACAGCTTGCAGCCTGTCGCATTTTAACATGAAAAAGAATGTGAGCGGAAGATCGCTCTCATGAACATGCCTCCAAATCATAGTACGGCCGTGTTCACATTTTTTCTTCACACTTCCGCCACTTACAAAAAAAGCGATTGGGAACGAGGTCAGGTGCGGACATAAGTAAGTGGACCACGCGACCCTGTTTAAAGTGAATCACGCCTGTTGTAGGAGAAACTAATACGCACCGTGTCCCATGAAGAACCATACCAGCAGTCTCCACCAGCAAGTAATGTACCGCCTTTGCCAAAAGTAATCGAGCAGCCGGGGAGGAGCGGTCAGCGAACGGGAACCGGAGCGCCGCCGCTCGGCTGAGGGCCCGCTGCCGTCGCGGCTGCTCGGTTACTTTTGGCAAAGACGGTATATGCCAAACCCACCAATTTTCATTGTGTAACGCGCAAATAGAGTTTGAAGGCTATGACATGCTCCACTTGCTTCGTGTTCGCACCTGTGCATGTACTCGTAACTGCGCAACTTAAATCCCATCATCTCTGGCATGGCCAGTGACTGCTGTTACTCGATTTATTACATACAGCCACAGTTAAACAGAGGTAATTGCATGATTTACCAAGGAGAACAAGCTTCTTCCACCATAGCAGCATCGCGACCGATAATAGAAGCGCCAGCATGGGGGCAGCACATTGCGCGGGCACCGCTGCTCTAGCACCTGCCGGGCACTATATCGCAAACAAAGTTATTGCACCAGCTTTCCATTCGACATCATTCCTCACAGATGCTGGTCTTCATTGTAGTTCGCATCAATGGCAGGGATGACGTCGTGATGTTAAGGCTCGTGTTAAGATATCGCCTGTTGTATGTTGTTCGTGGATCTCACTTCTGGTGTCGCGCGCGCACAAAAGTTTCTTCTCCCGAAATTTGTAGTCTAAGCCGGGAAAGAAAGCGGCCAGAAGGCGATGAACCCGGGACATGTTTCCCCTAACGAAAATATCGCCAGAAAAATGACAGTTTTCTGTAGACAAATGTAGAGCGATTTCTTTCTTCGCTCGCTCCTACACCGGCTTTTTCATTTCACAGAGCCAATACATCACTGATACGAGTGTTTCGATTCTGTTCTGATCGTGCCCTTCACTGCTCATTCGCCAGTCACCTCTACGTCCTCATTGTCAACGCTGCGGACTACAAAATTGGGATGAAATTCGGCAGAAACAATTATTTACTAGCGCCGACCCGTAGCGTTGTTGCTAGTATAGCGGCTGTTTGGCACCGCAAAAGGGCGCTTTCGTCGCATGGCTGGCAAGATTCGTGACCAATAGATTGAATTACGCCCCAAACTTGCAGGCCAAAAAGCTTCATTACTAACTTAGCATGTGCCGCTGATCTTCAATAGCACTGCGTCAACACTGAAATGCTTTTGCTGACAGATCGTTTTTACATACAGGGCGGCCGTTCAAGAATAACGACTTTCGTCATTTTCTTTGTTGCCACAGGATTCATACAAACGCGTCTTGATGACTTCACTACGTCGAGTTTTGGCTACTTTTAGGATGGCATGACCGTTAAACTGATATCTTATCACCACTACCCATGCCGAACTGGAACAGCATCAATATAGTTCGAATCTTCTCAGGGAACACCTTCTCCGCTGCGAACCAATTTTGCTGCTGTTTGGTACAGCGTGCAA
Source organism: Amblyomma americanum (assembly GCA_030143305.2). Taxonomy (NCBI): domain Eukaryota; kingdom Metazoa; phylum Arthropoda; class Arachnida; order Ixodida; family Ixodidae; genus Amblyomma; species Amblyomma americanum. The sequence continues at coordinate 204,454 of JARKHS020033208.1, read as the reverse complement.
GGAGTTGCTTTTATAAGCTGTGCGCGACAGACAGCGCAGGAAATGCAGTCAAGAATGCGAGAGCTGTTGCGGAGTACCAAAGCTACTTGATGTGATTCGGTCAGCGGTGAAAACCCGCTGAACCTTTAGACCACGGAATAGCTTCAGCTCACTCTAGGATGAATGAAAAAAAAAGAAGCGATGACAAGGTATTAAGCACATACTTCAGCGCCCATAAATGTTTCCCATCCTCTAGCACTTCATTACTCTCTGAAACAGACGGCGTTATATTTCAAAGCAGCGTTTGCCGAGCGTGTGACTAACCGGAACGCCTTGGAAGAACTACACTGGTGCTGTTCCTGCCGTTTTCGGTATCCTCCAAGACCTATACGGGATCAAAGCCTCGCTTCAAAGTCTGCGAAGCTTCTGACCACAGCTAAGCATAACCCCTGAACAATGTGCGAGCAAAAGCCTCCAGCAGCCAAAAGCCTGCTGGCTTCGCAGTCCAATGACCCCAGTGGCGCAACCACAGACGACGGTGAACGACGGCACGTTAACAACAACACCCACCGAAAACTACTTTCCCGTCCCGAACGCAGTCGGGCGGGCTCCTTCAAGGCGCTACCGCTAGAGGGCTACACGAACCGTCCGCAGCTAAGGCCCCGCCTACTGGGCCTCAGGGACAATGCAAACGCCTGCCGCGTCCTGGCCGGCGATTGCGTTGTCAGTGCATAGATGCCTACAGCTTTCACCGGGCGTGCTGCTCTCTCAGCTGCAGGAGTGATGGCAATCGCGATGGCGGGAAGCGTCCGCTTCGACGTACCCAGTCTTTCCGTTTACATCGGAGCCGCACCTTAGTAGCAAGCTTTCTAAGGCTTTCTTCAGAGGGCGTTTTCGGGCTCAGTAACAATTTCTAGAAGTAGGATATTGACACCTGCGGCGGCATGCTCAACATGAAGTAGCCTGCAGTCGATGGTAGCAGACAGGGCCGAAGATAACGGTTAGCACCTATCTGTGCCTCGTCGTTCGTCAGTTATACTTCTACGCGGCAGCGCTCTTTCTATGACATTTCGTGGTCGCTAGCAACATAAAAACAACAAAGTTTAAAGCGCATTCATTTTTAGTGGCTTGAAAATATATTTCCGCGTTCCATCTGTTTATCAACCCTGATTTTACCTTTTCCAACAGATGCGATTTTGAAGAACCACTGGTTTTTGACCATTTTTACACGCTCGCCAATTTATTTGTACTGAATTATGGGGGAACTCATGGCGCTTTTGAGCAAATGGGACAACTAACGACGAGTAAACTTTTTTTTTAGTGCCGATGCACCACGAAAGTTTAATCGAAATAAAGGCTTGAGTGCTTTTCAGCGATATTTCTCACTTCTCCAAGCGTCATATCTGTTTCCTTTCTGCGTTCTGAGACGCTTATTTTTGACGAAGACTTGCCGCCAGTAACCCTGCTGGGTAAAGTGGATATGATATCACCACCCCGGAACGATAAACCAATAAAATTAGACGAATTATGAGTTACTTTTTGCTGGCAGTGAACCTTGCAGAGACTACGGAAAGTCCAACTGCAAAAACTACAATGGCGCGATGAAAAAGTTTTAATCTGCTTGCCAGGGTTAGTCGAAAGAGAGTTGCGTCTAAAACATTTCCTTTCTCTCAGCCCATCCGAAGACCGGCAACACTGGAATTCCACACTAGTGAACCAGCCGGTTTGTCAGAGATCACGCGAACTTGGAATTAAGAAATGTCCAGAAGCTCTCGCTGTGTGAACTCGTTTTGTGGATTGGAAATCGATTCATAACTCTCTCGCAAACATGTTATCACAAAGTGTAAATCTCAATTATGGTGTTTCTCACATCGGGGGCTACGCAGGCTTCTAATATGACACATTTTTAGTCAACCTCCTTTACCGAAAAACGAGCTCGACTGCAAAGAAAAGTTTTACAGTAGTCCTTTCATCCGCTCGAGAAAGAAAATTTTAATGAGCGGAAAGGAGGAGAGGTCGGCCGGTGGCAACATGACCCTGGCCTGCTACTCAAAGCGCCGGTAGGTGAGACGAGTTTTTGAATGGCTGATCGTTCTGCACCATTTCGGTACTGACTCACGCAAGCGTCTCTCGCAAACAGTAGCGCGAAGTTCCAAGTTTCTCAGCGAGGAGTTTTGGCTTCCAAAATGAACTTAGAAGAGATGATTTGAATGATGAATAGCCGAGGAGCTGACGTGAGCTGTACCTCTGAATCGCAATGAATGAAAATCATTTTGTTTCGGCAGATTTGCCAGAGTGGGACGGGTCGATGTAGTATTCATTTGAGCAAATATGATGTACCGGCATGGCCATGACAGATAGCCAACGGATTTGCTTGAAACCTGCCGGACTTGTGAGGATTCGTCATTAAGGCCAGTAAGACCCATTCTGGAATACAAATAATTGCTCGAGCGTACAAATTCTGAAGCGAGAATGTGACCATGGCTCGATTCGACTGATTTCTGCTATATTGCATCTAATGGTTTCGCTCCCTAGATGGTAGCAATGCTTCTGGTTGAATAAGGAGTCTTGAAAGAAACTCGCGTGCATTCATATTGACAAACAGATTTATAGGAACGCCACAAATAAACTGTAGGTAATAAGAGAGGATTCTTTGAAAGGATACTACAAAAACGAACTGCCAGTTTTTTTTTCTAATTCATTCAAGTTTAAATTTTTCTTGAGGAGCCTAGCATTGAAAACATCCGGGCTTCTACTCTGATGAAAAAAAAATGGATATCTCCTCAAGGCCTTAGGAATTTTAATTTGAATAAGGGGAAACAGAAACCAGATCTCCATGGAAGTGCCTTCAACAAGAACATACTTATATGCTGATTACAGCATATCAGCATAATTAAGGGATGATTTGTACCGAAGCGCATAAAACCGCCGCTGCTATCATCTGGAGGTTTTTTTCTGAGTGAAACTATAATAAACATAAAGTCTTCTAGTTTTAGAGAACAGTTCCACAATGAGGTTACCGCGGAAAGAGAAACTATCGTCAAAGCTTTTCGCTGCCGCACCAAATGCTACGCTTAGTTCTTTAGTTCTTCGAATGCTGCTCTTGAAGCAAGAGGCTTCTGTGATGTCAGTGCAAGCATCACTAGGAAAATAGACGTTGTGGGGAACTCGCAACAAACGGCGTATCTAGTTCAACATGGCCCATCGTTCTCTTTATCAACAATCGTAGCAAAGCTTGCCGGCTAGGCCTTTTTCAACCGTTTATGTAAGGGGCTAGCGCCAACTTCTTTCAAGACTACTGGTCACGGAAGCTCGGTAATGCGTTTTGTAACTCCCCAAAGACGTCCCCATTACTGCCGTCGAAAAAAATGGCGCATGTTCTCCGTCATGGTGGACATAGCTGCGAGATCACCACCAGATGGAATGTTCCAGACAATGTCGCTTTCACCCTTAGTGACCGCGGTTCGAATCCACTTGGTTTAAATTTACTCTGAGAGTTCGGTCGGCTCTAACGGCTGTTATTCATTATTCCTGAGAGGGGCTGGCAAAACCCAACTTTCTGTATCCTTCCTCTGGCCGCCATTTTGTGTGCCTCTTGCAGGAAATACGCGTTGGTATGTGCCTTGCAAACGAAACGCCCATGCGTTTCATGATGCCTTCATAAGTTCTAATCAACAAATTAAAAGACCCGCCTTTCGGTCCCACCCAAGATGGAAGTTCAGTCGCCAAAGCGCTCGCAAAAAATGTACCTCGGCGAATCGAAAGTCTGCTAGATTTGGCGGGCCCTTGGTTCATTCCATTCGCCACGCCCTCTGGAAGGGTAAAAGCTCTGTGGGCGAGCGCAGGTAACGGTTTTGCGGAGGTACCGGACGCCCGTGGCAGCTTAGAAACATGGCGTGGATCGTTGGAATAGAACAGCCTTTAAAAGTTGATGGAGTAGGATATCCTTCGAAACGCTCCGTTTGACGTGTGCCTCCGCGGAGAGCGATGGAAGCGTTTGTGAGCATTTGTCGTTAGTTGCACGCATCTTGCGGGTGTTTCCGAGTCTACAGTGCGATAAAAACATCACAGATTGGTGCCTTGAGGTACTGTCCGCTTGGCTGAGCCGGCTGTACCGGTGACGTCCGGTGGATGGCGCTGATGGCTGCGCAGTGGCGCTCTGTCTTTTCGGTCGCATCGCGGGCGCCGGGTCAAGTGCATTCTTCGAGTGCCTCCCGAAGCGTGGCGCAGATTTCCGTGAATGTGGGTCGGTCGTCGGGCCTGGGAGGAAAAAATAACTTGCGATATAGAAACTTGAACGTGCTCAATGACTAGGAGTCAGATATGCATTGTCATTTACCATAAAACACAGTCTATAAAAGCACTAAAAGCTTGGGACCGCATCGGTGGCCTGGTGGTTTGAGCATCCGCCTCGCATGCGGGAGGTACGGGGTTCGATCCCCAGTGCCGCCTGGTACCCACCGGTGACACAACGGGGACAAGCCTTCCTCTGGCCTGGTGCTCGGCTTCTTTAGGGCTTATTCACACTTGAGAGTCGCAGAAGTCGCGCGACTATTTTGGTCGAAAAGCGACAGTCGCGGGCCAGTCGCTCGCTGCTCGATTTTGCAGCCCCGCGACTGCGAGTCGCAAACCACTGAACCAATCAGCGAGCGAGCCGACCTTTCGGCAACGACGCCGCTCGCGGGTGCGCCAAGCGACGAACTGCGCTATCTGCTCCTTGGCTGCCGTAGTCGTCGCTAAGCCTATCCGGTTTCACATCGATTCCGCAGCTGAGAGCGTTTCACAACTGACCAGCGCTGTAACAAGGATGCTACTTTCGTTACGGCTTTATTGTCAGCCCGTCTCATGATAATATAAAAATATGCTCGATTTCCGCGGCGCCTTCAACAGCGGAGAAAGCAGACGCCAGGCGATCGAGCCGCTTTGGCCAACAACAGCAAAACGGCTATGAGAAGAAATTTGCTTGTATCCAGCAGCTCGGTATTGGCGAACCACCCTCAAAACTGATTCATTTTTGAATTTCGACTTCCCAGAGCATGGTATGAACTCGAACAAACAACATACTAGCGCATTTTTCTGACGCTAGCGGCTGGCTGGCAGGACGCTTGTACGGCCGTGGTGCACATTGCCGCTATATCTTCCTCTTCGCTCAGGTCGTCGCAGCACATTGCTAATATCGAAGGACCAGAGTACTTTGGAGGGCCAAGCGCGAGCGCAGGAGACGCGGCCAAAGCAGACGAAACTCTCGAAAGCGCGCGAACGGCGTCATTCCCAGGAGTTCTCATTTCAAACGAGAATCGAACGAGAAGGCGACCCACAGGTCGCCCTTGGAAGTGTGAAAATCGGTGTTGTCGAACTGCGGTGTAGTCGCAGGCGACTGCTGGTCGCGCGACCTCTGCGACTCTGAAGTGTGAATGAGCCCTTAGGGTTAATTGTTTGGGAAAAGGGCGCTTTACCCCACCTTGAGAAGGAACAATATACCTTGTACCATGGCGCTCTTTAGCCCCAGATGCTCTTGCGCCATAAAAAAATCAAAACCACACTAAAAGCCTGGGCAGAGTTATTTGGCACATATCGACGTTTCAGAGTAGTACGAGAGAGTATGAGCTGTATGAAACAGACCGCATGTCCACTTCTGCGTCTTCGCGGTCTTTCACGCTTCTTTTACTTGGAAAAGCACTTATTTCACTCGAGCATCCACTGGCGTTATCTGATCGTAAAAAATCACTAGATTGTAGTATTTTTAAAAACCTTATTAGACGAAATTGAATTTTGACTTTGCCTTGCACTTGCGGCCGCCAGGAAGGTTATCTTCTTTTGCTAAACATATCTGTGCATTTATGTCCTGCATGCCGATAGCTGGCCGGTAAAAATTATTGATTTCACCCCTGTGCTATTTCTCACCTATTTCATTCGACCCACATGTATTTATTGAGATTGAAATATCTAGTAAACGTTGAAAAAGTTTGAACACAAAGTTTACTATACTTAATTAGCTGTAACTTTCCCTCTCAGTAACAGCCGTGAAAAACTCGGATGAATAAATAAAACAAACTGCGCTAGAGCACAAAATCTGAGGTCAATGCAGGAGGTCAGAGCCCTGCACATGCATGCTGTTTTACCATAATCCCTACGGCACCACCCCTGCATCTGTCATCACTGCGGCGGCGCCACCTGAGCTGGGGCAGCGGAAATAAAGGATAGCAGGCAGTTTGAAGAAGTGAAATGAAAGAGGTGAGGGGCAGTTAGAAAGGATAGACACTGGAGCTTACGCAGCCCTTAGGACTTGTACTTTATGAGTCTTGCTAACCCTAGAAGAAACGGCAGCGCCATCGTTGTGCGCGTCTTCTCAAGAATCCAAAATGCAGCCCGTTTTGACCACTGCAATCAAATAAAGGTCTACGCAAGCAATGAAATGCAAACGTTGCAAATATTTATACATCTAGGCAATAGCTTGCCACGAAATCATAATACTGAAGATGTCACACGTAGACGAGGGTCTTTTTATTACTCTGAGTCAAGTAAAAACTTACTAGCACTGCATTTTAAAGCGCTATGAGTGTGCTAAGGTGAGGACAGTCATAACAGTCCTATAAGGGAGTCATAGCGGCCTTATGGCCATGTCTGTGGTCAGATACCTAAGTCCTCAGCGATATTCCGCCCGCATTCATGGCAGCACAAACACTTCTATGCGACAAGGATACAGTCCGTTTTTGAAGCTTTCCTTGTTACCCAGACAAAAACTAATCTCGGGACGAAATTATATGCGCAAGAATTATGATAAATCTGACATGTTTAATAAGGTGAAATAATAGCAGTTTCGTCTGGGACGAGGAAGTGCGCAGTATTATGTCTTTATCTAAAGTTTACGAGCTCATTTAATGACGTCAAATCAAGGACAACACGCTGCGAAACGGTGATGCGAAGGGGCAGGCCTCCACTTTCCGTAACCATGCACTGCCTGCTAACAACGTAAGGATGTGTTGTACTGTTTCAGCACAGCATAACGTTCAGCTACCCATTACTGCAATTCAGTTGCAAACACTACGATTAATCATAAGGAAAAATGCGACATTGCGAGTAGGTCAGCTAAGAAAACACACCCCTGTCGCGCGTTGTGCAATCGCGATGGACGTCGAAGCGACTCACTTGTACTGCCAACAGGACTGCATCAGCTGGTAGACGCGGTCGGGGCATTCTTCAGGCTGCTCCAGTCGCTGGCCACTCTCCAGCATCGCCAGGATGCTCTGGCCCGCAAGACCCTACGCACCGAAAAAAGAAGAGGTAAGGAAACAGTCTACAGGCAGTCAGAATGTCGTCATGGACTTGTATCTCCCCCAGCACCTGCTCCTTGTTAAATTTTAAGCGCTACCCGTATGTGGGAATTAGTATGTGGGATGGCGATGCTGTCCCTGTCGTTCGATGCGTATTTGCATCGGTCTTGTAAAGTGGGGCTTCGGTTGCGCACAGTGTACAGGCGGGCCCGAGCGTACCTGATACGGCCTCTCGCCGTAGGACATGGCCTCCCAGAGAGTGACGCCGAAACTCCAGACGTCCGACTTGGTGCTGAACTTGAAGAAATAGATGCACTCTGGAGCGTACCACTTGAGGGGCCACTTGCCCGCCGCTTGGGCCTGCGCATCAAGGACTCTCATCAGGGGGCGGTGGTGTAGCGCTGTATTTGAAGGTAGCGGGTCAAAAAATCATATAAACACACTGCAGGGCACACGACTATGGAGATAGGGGCCTGGAAAAAGCTCCCACTCTATTTTTTTCGCTGTATTAAAGTTGGAATCAGTGGGGACGCAGTGGGTCAAAAGTCAGGCTGTGCAACGCTGCATGCTTTGTACCACTTCCTCAAAAGCACGTGCTTTGGTAGCACCAGCTGTGCCGTTTTACGTATCTGGGCCCCGCCGATCTTTAAAAATCTCTTTCGTTCTTCAGCACTGTTGCTGTCGTCGAGGAGCCGTCAAGGAGTACTACTCATCAAAGGGACAGACATATTGTGTAACTTTACTGTTCGCCCTGACAATATACTTGCGGATTTCGCTAGTTGTCAGTGTGCAGTCGAGAAAGAGGCCAAGTGGGGTACCTTGTAGTAGTCTTTGCCGGAGCCCAGCGCTCGCGTCATGCCGAAATCCGACACCTTGGCGAAGCGGTCGTTGACCAGGAGGACGTTGCGCGCGGCCAGGTCCCTGTGGACCAGCTGCCTCGCCTCCAGGTAGGCCATGGCGCCGCATATCTGCGTCGCCAGGGACAGCACGCGACTGGCACCGTCCTGCTGCAGCTGAGACCTGCGGCGGTGAATGTGGAGCGAGGCAAATGAGTAATTGATGTTTAGCATATATTAATTGCGCAACCAATGGGAAGCAGAGAAATGATGTTACTACTGTCACCATCATGTAATCCGTCATACTTACGAACGAATGTGCCAATTCTGTCCGAATAGTTCTATCCTTGCCGACCCCATGGTCTTATCCCATCAATCCACACTCGAACTTTGCTTTCCAGTGCTTCTCATTTCGCGTGTTGGCACCAGTTCTGTCAGTACTTTCTCTCACCCTATGTGTGCATCACTCAAACTGTGCCCATTGAAAGCCTAGTTTTTCTAGACTTAAGCCAAATGACGCATACTCGCGCACAAAACTCGTTTTTCGCAGTCTTGGAAATGAAGAAGTCAGTGCTAGACCTCTATTGCACCTCTCAGGGGAACGCACACTTCCGATTCCATCTGGCTGGTATGGTCCATATTTATGGGCATATTCTACGGGGCACATTCCAGAAGGCGTCCACTCATACCTACCCACATGTTCCATACGGCTCACTCATTTGGATGAGCAATCTCGTTGTATCAAGGGCACAAAACGACAACAGCTAATCCATGATACACCTGGTTAACCCTACTGTGGTTCATGCTGGAAGGCATTCCTCAATGCGGCAGGGTACCTTCTAGCTGCGCTTATCTTGAAGGAGCTCCCATAGAGGCCCATGTATTCTTCGAGTATATATCATCTACGCTTGTAAATAAGTGGGGGCCCCTCTGTTAACCGGCTGAGCTTGCAGTGTAGCTCTAGCTGTGTTATTGACTTTGGCTCATTTCCTATCCGCGCCAGTTAGCGCTTTCCAAACCCTTACGATGAAATACTAACTAGCCCCCATGGTAGATCTTGTGACCTTAATTTCACGACACACGCGTTTCCTGTGCAAGCGCACAAGTTAAGCACGGTGCGGAAAATAGGTTCATTTTCCTCTACGCTTGACCATCTATGTGGACAGACGGCTAAAAACAAGCGCATACTGGCGAACTGGACGCGGAAAAGTCAGAATTCAACTTTATAAAGAGGAGGGGGCAGTGGCTGCTCACCTGTTGAGCCTGAGGAAGCGGTTGAGCGGCCCCAGTGGGGCCAGTTCCATGACCAGCATCAGCGAATGTCCTTGGGACACGCCTGGACACAGTGCGGACGCACATTTTCTGACACGCTGGCAACACTAATACTCCGAAGCAGTGCTCGTTACGAATGAAACGTTCATTGAGCTCAAGGGCGATGGAAGTGGCAGGTGCGTGGAAAAATAATTGCCTTACTCCAGAAAACTGAACCGAACTAATGCCTACTGCCCACGGCACTGATCTGTGCAGGAAATTAATATTTGTTTTTAAATGAAGGCCTCCAGGGCCACTATCTCAACTCAAAGGTGCCGGCGTCTATATATGAAACTAGTTTCCAACCTATTTCCTTGGCAAACAGAAAAGCATTGCGCAGTCATACGTTTTATTTAGCACCGGTCTTACCAATGAGGCGAACGATGTGCGGGTGGTCCAGCTGGGCCATCGTCTGCGCCTCATTCATGATCTCCTCCTGTACAAAAAGAAAAAAAGTGGGCGTCACTGAAACCCTAAGGCACACAAGCCAGGTTTCTGGGGTCACAACGCAAAACCTGTCTTGCAGAGTTTTAGTCGCTATCCTGCCAGCACTAGTAAAACTCCTGCTGGACCAACTGAGACCGACAACAGTTGATGTGGGTCAAGCTACTGGCGATGCTTTGAGTATACTTAGTGAACAAATATTACTCAAAACGCAAAGAAAACAACAGCTACATGGCTTCTTGTACAACAGCGTGCAGAAGTGAGGGCCATCTTCGTCCGCCAGACAAATTCAAGTCAACGGATTTCAATGGAGTCGGAAAAGTTGCAGTTATTTTACTAAGAGTATATGCTGTTTGTCACAAGTTTTCGCAGTTTAGTGGTAATGATATTATAGCATGTGGCGGTTTAACGTCCTAATATAACATATAAGCTATGAGGGACGCCGTCGGGAAGGGCTCCGAATTAATTTAGGCCGCCTGGGGTTTCTTTAACGGGCTCTGACATCACACAGCACACAAGCGTTTTTGCGTTTCACCTCCGTAGAAAAGCGGCCACCATGGCCGGGTTTCGATTAGGCGACCTTAAGCTCGACAGCCAGACGCCAATGCCACTGAGCCAGCAGGCGGGTCCGCAGTTTAGCGATTAGGGCTGAACTATAGAAGTATGTGAAGGGAGCTAACTTTTGTACGTCCCATATTTATCCGTTGAGATGCTATGAACAAAAGCCGCGCCACTGTTTTCACCTTTAGCCAGAGGCATCCAAGCAGAGTTCTGTTCAGGGCGGCTGGCTGCTTACTGCGGCCTAAATACAGTGCTTGTATTGGGTACCGTTCATACAACGTCAGCTTTAGCGATCACCTAACATTATCTCATTCCCATTCATTGCACCAAGTGCACGCAGCAACTTGAAACGGAAAGTTACAGGTGTCACCCTAATGTCATTCGTGCAATGCTTGTCGTAACTTCAATGCACTTCCCAACGGTCAGAGTCTCTGGAAAGAGAGAGCATAACTTTAAATAGGTACTCAGGCTCCTTTCACCCGTATTTATCAATCTAGCTCTCTATTTTTAAACACCCACAAATAGCTAGGCTCCCCATTGTGTAGGCCGCACTCAGGCAGGTAACCGTGATGGCGCCGCTCAGTTTCAGCGAAACTGCATCGTCACACTTTACGGATGCTGTGCACTGTACATAATTCGGCATACCGTCGCAATAGCGACGCTCCATGCGCATTGCCAGGCAGAGTTTTGCATTCAACATCAAATAGCGTCTCGCGCTTTCTATTACGATCGTTTCTATGGTTGTATGCCTGTCCAGCACATTCATAGAAGAGCGCCCGTCCCTCGCTCCGTCGAAGCCCGGCGGTCTCACCCGGTGGTCGCCGACGATCGTGTCCCTGAGCCTCTTCACTGCAATCTGCACCTCGACGGGGCTGCTGCCGAAGAGCGCGCGGTGAACCTCGCCGAAGTTGCCCACGCCTGCGCCACCAAAAGAACAAACATCACTTTACACTGCGATAACAGCCTGCAGGAGTCGATTACGTTTGTTCATGAATCACTGTAGAAATAACCATATCTTGCGTTCAGCTCTACGTTTTGCGCAATGAGAGAATCAAAGATGTAAGGTCATGTCGAATTTTTTTTCTTGTAGATTTAGTTATGCTTAGGGCGAGCGTATGTTACTGCACTCGTGCACAGTATTTGGAATCATGAAATTACTGGGGTCCAGACCGTATCTTAAGACAAAGGACATCTTTTCACCACTGCAACTGTACACGGCTATTCAGAGCACAGCCTCCAACAGGAGCTTATGCTCTAACCATAACAATAGCCTTCCTTAACCATAGCAAAAAGTAGTAAACATTCCCCTATGCTTTTTTGGTTTCAGTAACTGCTGGCTCCTTTCATATATATGTCGCAAGTAGCCCCTCATTTCCTTACCATTGTCGGCTCAATAGCTCAACGAGGGTCTCATTGTTGGCTGTTTTGGTGCCATAGGTAGCATAAGATACTTGCACAGCTTTCACCCTTGCCGTTCATTCACGTTCCTCGTGACACTAGCGGTACTACAGGACGTGCTAAGTCTTCTGCGATGGACGCGGGTGGCACTAATGAACACTTTTTAAGGTTAGGTGACACGCAACATAAATACCCCAGAAAGTAGAAGCTTAAACAGCCGCCGCCGTAACTCAGTTGGTAGAGCATCGGATGTGAAATTCAGAGGTTGTTCGGGTCCCACCGGCGGCATATGGTGATGTGTTATTCTACTTTCTAACCGGTTTTCTTTCAGTCATAGGGTTATTACACTGTTAGCTTCATTCATTTACAGCCTCCGGCAATAGGTTATTGTTAGGAAAATTAGCGCACGCCTCAATTGCCAAGTGGAGGTTACGTTGAAATGCACCAGATGTAGGGAAGAAAAGTGAGGACCCACTCTATTACTTTGGGCCTAAGCTCAACGCTGCTATGTTAGGGTTGTGCTAAAGCACGGCAACGTTGGCACTGATCCGGCAGGAAAGCATCGTAGCGGTTCTCACCGATTCTGTCCTTGAGAACGATAAGCTTGGGGTCGAGACTCATGGGGCCGCTGACGAAGCGCTTCATGGCCTGGTAGGCGGACTCGGACTCCTCTTTCGACAGCCACGGCTTCAGAGTACCTGCGGTGTGAGGTAGATAGAAAGATTATTGTCATCGTCCCCTTTAGGTCAGTGTGGTGACAAGTGTCACCAAGCGATTATTCCTAGCGTCCTCAATATTTTTGGATTAACTGCCAGTTTTTTTCCCTTTGTAAACTACTCTCTTGACGTTCTCCACCAGTCCTCTAGTCGTTCCTTGTTTCATGTGTTGAAAATCGCGCATGTCCTGGCTATTTCAAAACCGCAGTGCTTCGCGGATTCCTGCGGTGGCATCGTGCACTGAGGGTTGGAGGGCCTTGAATTGAATAAGCATGTGTTCTATCGTTTCCCTGTTTAGCATGCAGCAACAGCAATCGTCATCCGTTTTGGCCGGTAAGGGACAGCGCAGAGAGCGAGCGCTCTTGCGTCACTTTGCTGCACTGCATTCCACAGCACTGCACGTGGTCAATATGTATCTAAACCCGCAAAGTTCGCACTACTAACGTATGAAAAATATGGGTCTGATTGGTTGTAGCGCAGTCGTATAAATGGTATAGTTGCGCGAAATTACACCAGACGTCAGAATCAGGACATTATTTGGTAGTTTGAGGATTGTTTCGAAACACGATTTACAAACCTCCTGGTATATGGTTCCTCCTAGTTTCCGAATTATTACGCGCGCATAGAGTTCAACCAAAACACTTAGGTCCGTTTACTTTTCTACCCACCAGAAGAGTAAGCTGCAAAAGTTTACGGAAGACGGAGCAACTAAAAAGAGAAAATTTCTTGCAGGTTCATTAGCGCGAAGTTTCAGAGTGAGCGTGATGATCTGCATTATAAAATGCAACTTTCTCGGGCAAAAATTTTTTAACTCCAAATTTGTTTTGTACTGCATGGTATGAAAATATTGAAGGTAATGGTTCATTCTTCTGATAGGTAACAAAACCTTTTAAAGTGTTTCCATCGATCGCATCGAACAGTTAAGATTGCCGTAGAAAACTAATGAGGAACGCTTTTGACGATAGCAAAACCGTTAAGAGACGAAAAAAAAATGTAAGACTGCCGTAGGATGATATGAGGGTGTATTGAATGTTGTAGTGAAATCTTATATTATATGAAAAAATTGCATTCATAAAGAGCTTCCCGCTCAAAAATGCTTTTGTCCAGAATTGCTGGGTATGGGCACGACACGCAAGTGCAGTCGTTAGTGCGGAAATTCAACCTGCGTGCGCACAGCCATGCAAGGAAACGGAGCGTTCGTATACTTTCTCTTTCTTCGGGTTCGTTCGCAGCCGCCAGCTCCGCCGAGGTAGGTCATCCGAGATAATTACCGCATTTAGCTGATTCTAATCCTAACCGTAAATTTTTAACTACACTTATGTCTCAAAAACTGTATGCGCGTTGACAACGAATATAAAAATAAAAATACGCCGAGAAGACCTCGTTATTACTCCATCACAGGATGGGGGTTAACCCTTCTGTGTTTGCAATTGACCCCCCCCCCCTCCTTTTTTTGGCTTCGAGCCCAATTCCCTGTTTTCCGTCGCCTTGATTCGTCGTTAGCTTGTTGTTGCTATATTGTTCAAAAGCGATAATCGCTGCTCCGTCTAAGAAGCTCGTCGCTACGACGAAAGCACACAGGACGATGTGCTGGGATGCGGACACAGCGAAAAAGAGGTGTCGAACAACGACCGCGACTGACCAGAAAGCAGAAATGAAGCTCACTTGAGGCTTCTGAGGAAATTCTGCAGTTTCTGTTTTTGCGACCACGAAAATCGTAAATTGGATGCGCGTTCATTGTCGTCAGCCGAGCCAATCCACTGCAAGACAAATGAATCTCTCATATCCCTTTAATTAACTTTGTCCTGTACCAGCTGCGGACAGCTTGTTCCTTGAAATTTTTTAATCCCATCCGCCCTCCTGGCTCTCTGTCGCTCCCTGCTACGCTTGCCTTCACTTGGAATGCACACTCCGTTATCTTTAATTAGGCACTGTCGGTTGTCTGTTCTTCGTGTTGAATGCCCTGCTCATGGCCATTTGTTCTTCTCGATTACGACAAAGCTGTCATTAACTCGTGCTTGTTCTCTGACTTATTCTGCTCTTATTCCTGTCTCAATTAAATCCACCCTCGCTGTTCTCCCCTGCACATCTCCTTCCCTTATGACCGGGTGTAATTGTTCCACTACACGGGCGTCCTCACCGTCCGCGCTGGCGGCCGGCGGCAGGTATCGCTCGGGCGAGGTCGGGGCACTCGAGTCCTTGTCCTTGGGCAGCGACGGCACGTCCTGGGCCACGTCGATGAGGCGACCGCTGGAGGGGCTGCCGCCGCCGCTGTCCGAGCCCGGCAGAGTGGCCGAGTCCGACAGGCTGCCCGCCGAGTCGATCTCCTCGTACGGACCGTCTTCCAGGTCTCCGCACTGCGAGCAGAGCATGTACGCGTTCATCACCTTCTACTCATTTGACTTTTTACAGCCCGTCTCCCATGTTCTGTGTCCAGTGCTGAAGGAATTACATCCATACTGTTGTTCAATCTCTGCAGTGAGCCAAACAGGTCTCTCTGAATGATGATATTTGTGTTTAGCAGACCGTGTCCTTAGATTTTATGGTCGTTAGTTTGAACACAGGAGCAAACAGCCTACTGTACTAATAACATAGATTCATATTTATTTCATCTAGCTGTTTCCATTATAGTGTCCGTGTGCTAAGTCTTTGCGGGAAGAAAACTGTAATCCTTCACGAAAAATACACTTCTTTGTTAGTGTAGAAACATTCGAAAAAATTGATTTGTTTCATAGTGAATGAAGACAGGATGTGATGAACTCATACCACCACCACCTCACTTTTTGTGGGGTTGACTCATAATGATTTGCTGCAGTGCGTGCGACTGAGACGCGCTTTCGTGTCACCGTCTTCCCGGCGTACGCCCACAAGGGCGGCATCTGACTCTGGCAGGTAACGCCATCCAAGCGCCTGTGTTGTCCTTTTTCTTCTGTCCAGTACTTGGCGCTAAAATAATTTCATACTGTTTACCATCCAACCAGCCAAGCAGCTGCTAGCACTTTTAAAACACATCGCGTCGATATAAAGCGTGTTGTTGTCAGCGTAATCCGGAGACCCAAGAGACTGAGAAGTACAGTGTTGGTGCAAAACGCATATCGGTTTAGAAGACGTCTGAGTACACTCTGCATGCTTCCGAGGTTCGCCGATCATTTTCGAAGAGGTGGAAGGAGCAAAAACACCCCGGAGCAAGAACACACAGGTCATCTACGCACCTCCGAGAAGAGTATGAGCGTGGGCGAGGGGCTTCGTGCTTCGTCAGGGAGCGGCACCGGCTGCGGGAAGGAGTCCAGGTCGGACAGCACCAACGCCCGCGTGGCCACGCTGGGGGACGAGGCGCTCCGCCGGCAGGGGCCGCCGGGGTTGCATGACGAGGACGTCGCCGACGGCGCTGCGGGAGGTCCCGGGGGAGGACTCTCCAGCTCGATCAGGGGGGCCAGCTGAGGAGGAAGCGCACGTGACGGCAACGGCAACTCCACCAGACTGACGTCTTTAGAGGGGCCAGTACGTTCATGATTAGGGCTATCACGAGTCAGAAAAGCAAGGGTGACGGCGAGGAATAATCACGATGAAATATGTACCCTATTTTTCTTTATTCATGCCGCCTACAAACTCATTTATGCAGGAACAACCCGTCCTAATACACAATATCACGGCGTTTCTAAGTGAATAAAAAGCATGCCAAAGCAAAATAAAGTACGCGGTTCCAAACAGACCGCCAAAAGGGTACAACCACTGCGTGAGATGAGCGAACACTGTCGACGCACATCCAGATCTACTCGTGACCTTTAAGAAAGGTCCTTTCGAGGCGCGTCTCGTCCAACTGGAATACTCCGCTCCTTCCAGATTTTTTCGTGCCGTGCCTACCGTGGACTGACTGAAGCCCCGCGCAGGCGCAAACTCTTGAGCATTTAGAGAGCTGAACGCTTTGTGGAAATGAGTATCTTTGCTGACGTCGGTCATCCGCCGAACCCGTACCGGTCAGCAGTATCGGCCTTTGTGCCTGAACCTGTGGTGTGTTGGCTGGTCTGCCGAACTTTATGCTCGTTCCACGCTTTGCAACTTAAGTTTTACGTGCAACTCTGTGCGAGCTAAATGGCGTTGTAGTAGTATACTCTGAACAGGAATACGCCTATATGGAAGGAGAAAGGGAGTAAGCTGTCCTTTATCACACTCCCTTTTTATAAACGGCAGTGCGCTAGAGGACAGCTTACTATACCGTTTAAAGTATATGTCATGACTCGAAATCGATGCTTTTATTTGTTGCTCACAAAACATGGTGGGGCTCAGGGGATTGAGTTATAACGGGCCTGTGGGCACGGGACTCGGCAATCGCTAGCCAACCACAGTATATTTTAGACAAGCAACTGTTATAGAATGCATTATATGCTCCATAAAGACTGTCTGTATACCGCCATAATATGGCACCCACCATACTCACCCCTGATTTACTCAAGTATGACTCGCTGGTGAGCTATTTGTGGTTATGCGGTCAACGTAGCACTTGAAGAGGTTGCACCCAAGAGATAAGGCGGCGGTGCAGTACAACTATCGTTGGTGCTTATTTGACGCGGAGGGCGAAGAAAAGCCTGGGAATTCTCTTTTGTTCTCATATGAGTCTTATCCTGCCGCGGGAAATGTTTCGGCACGGCGCGGACACGGCGTATGTCATGGGCGCGGTGGATGCCATGGACGAAGCGCATGTCATCGACGCGGCTGGAGTCCTGGACCGTTTTATTTCTTCTCTTTATGTGCTTATACCAGCCCGTTGTGCCTTCTGGCGGTGCGGGCAGGGTACTTTATTTTTATTTATTTCTGTGTCCGAACTAATCTTTCTTTGCTTATATCATCCACAGCACTTATGTGGAGCGGGGAGTCCTCTTCTATCGGACTCGTCTA
The DNA here is from genome assembly GCA_030143305.2 of Amblyomma americanum. Lineage (NCBI taxonomy): Eukaryota > Metazoa > Arthropoda > Arachnida > Ixodida > Ixodidae > Amblyomma > Amblyomma americanum. Next base: position 187,039 of record JARKHS020033208.1, on the reverse strand, counting down.
CTATGTGTGTGCTTATATTCCGGACTGGGCAACTTTATTTCGATTTCCTTTTCTCGCCCACTCTACTCTTTGTGTGCTTATACCTATCTTCTTTATCCCATGAAGGCCGCAGTGGGGGCACGTCGAATGGGCCATATGCTCCAACCCCACTTCCATGTCCCGAAGAACACGGACAGCTCTCGCTCTCAGCACAAAACACTAAGAAAGTGCGCCTTCTAACAGCTGAGAGCTGATAGTGGCAATTCCTCCTCTCCCAAACTTAATACTGAGCAGACAATACAGGTCCCTGAGTAGAGCGGCTAAGACGCACGGACTCCTCTCGCTTCACTATAAACACCTCATAGAGTGGTTACCCCGGAAGTCTCAATGCACGACTTAATTAGGAGCGAGGGGAGGGGGGAGCTTTATTAACAGCCCTTTCAAAGGATGCCGAAACTCCGGGGCATTCCTTAAAAGCACACTGAGAAAAAAAAATCACCGTTCACAGACAACTCCCCTCAAGAGCTGGCTCACTCCACAATCCCTCTCTCCAACGACTCTACCAGAAGCCCCTCGCGGAAGAAGTCATGGCAGTACTGGAAATATAAGAGCAACGGGCTAGACGTTTAATACAAATGTTTGCTGTCCCTCACCTCTTCTACGGGCTTCTCCTCTGGGACCTCCACCAGGCGTGGTTCGTCCCCGACTGGCGGTGACGACCCGGTCTCGGATGCGGCGGCGGCGGCGGCAGCGGCCGCAGCGGCCGCTCGCTGCAGCAGGGCTTGTCGGTTGGCGTACACCGGGTCGTCCTGGTAGTCCCGGCGCGCCAGCGAATGTCGCGGCGCGGGAACGGGCCGCTCGCACGAGTACTCGGACGGCACGGACGGCACGCGCCGGGGCAGGGTCTGCTCCATCTCCGGCAGCCGCTTGCCGCCCGAGCTCTTCCGACGCAGGGTCTGCGAGGCGCCGCCAGCCATCGCGGAGGCACGGTTATGTTCCAGGCAATGCAGTGTACTCACGGGATTTGCCAGCGCTCAGGGGGTCTGAACGCTGTGATTTGCGCGTTGACTAGAGCGCATTCGACGAACAGAATGCCATGCACTGAACGCAGCAAGATGGTGTGCGTAAAGGCATGGGAAATTGGTGCGATATGCTCTTGGAGGAATGGCGCGTCAGGGAAAGATATGGACGAAAAAAAACACATAAAAGGTGCGTGTGTGTTTTCTTTCTTTCGTCCATGTCTATGCCTGCCGCACCAGTCCTCTTAAAAGTAGTCTGCGTTCGTGGAGGCGTTAACTGTAATTATTCCCATTTTCAATGCCACCCCGGGACCGCCTTTTTCGAGACCGCCTTTTTGGGAATGCAATTTCGGGACCGCCTTGCGACAGCGCTACTAAACTACATTCGAGAACCCTTTGGAGTAACCACTGGTTGTGATGCAGTCTGAGTAAAATGACAGTTCTGATTACATCCCATGTTTTATTTTCATCCTTTTTTGTGGGCCTGCCGTACAGATCAGCATTATTTCCGTGTAAGCACCGAGGGCAGCAGTACTCATTTTTATGCATCCAGTTTACTAATGGTAGTTCTGCTGGTGCAATTTCGCCCCACGAAATGCATAGGTGCACAAAGACTCATGAAGGTAGACTCAGCATTTTTAAATACCACCTGAGCGAACTTCACCACACCGAAATTTTTAGTTAGGCGAACTATTGAGTAGTCCCCCGCCGAAAATTCCTTGTGCCCAATGTGCCTAACGCAAGCAATTTCAGGCCACTGACATTTTCAGTTAACGTATCACTTCCTGATCAGGATGCATAATTTTGGCGGGCATGGAGGAATTTTCGCCCTATAAATCGGCGGCACTGCAATCCTATACGTATGCGTAGCTTTCGAAACATTGCAGCTGAACACTTTTACCTGAAAAACAGCGAGATTTCATATATCTGCTTTCAGTCTAGTATGCAGCTGGTATCGAGCTTGAACAGGAAAAGTCAAATCAATAGTTGTCGAAGAAACTGACAGAAGAGTTTCATAAGGAGAGGAACTAACGCACCTTTAAAAGCTGGAAGCTTTTGCTGCCGCCTCAGCATTTGTATTAGGAAACATTCACTAAGCATTTGCGAACGAACTCGCCAAGTTTGCTACGGTACAGAGGTCTATAGGAAAGTTCCAAAGGAAATGTTTGCCTTCTATCGAAATTGTCGAGAACAGAACAGTACTGACCGAAGAATTGAACGTAAACCTTCCTTGTATTGGGATGTACATGCTTTCAAGAACCGTTTCAATGTTAGAAATTTAGTCTGATTTCTGAAAATGAGTGCTCGTGTGCTGATTTCAATGCCGCAAGCTGCCCCGTGCATGTGCATTTTTAAGCGGCCCTCGAGTAAATATAAATGGCATCTCAATGTCGTCTCGAAGTGATAAAAAGGGGGGAAGCCGACCAAAAGTAAGAGCAAAAAACAAAACGAACGGGAGCCGAAACGTCGTTTTGTTTTTTGTTTTTACTTTTGGTCAGTGTCCCGCCTTTCTAAGTTTTATTATGATTGCTCCCGATCAGACTAGATTTCGTCCGGCTCTCGACTTCATAAACCTTCGCCCGGCGTACGGCCAACCTGCTGTGGCAAGATTATGAACAAGGCTCCCGTACGGGAGCCGAAACGTCGCTTTGTTTTATGTTTTTACTTTTGGTCGGCGTCCCTTATATTTAAGTTTTTTTATGATAATGAATAATGCCAAGATATGCAAGTGCGTCTGTGTCGTGGGAATGGAAATTGACATTTAACTTCATTTGTTTCAACAGCCACGTTCACGATTGTTTTCTGAACGCTTCAAAAGTGCTCATGACGCTCATACGGTGGGGACGTTTTCAGCGTGGTTGTCTTTTATCCTTTTGTAAAGCGCAAACTCTTAGAGGGTATCAAATGCATAAGAATGGTAAAATTGCACTCAGAATGAGTCTATAAATTGAATGACATGACTTTCAAGCCATACTGACTTCTGTTTTCATATAAAAAATGGTTCCAGACTTGTAGAAATGACTTCGTAAAAACATCTCAAATGCCTTGCGTATCCGTACTTCAGCCTTATCTACGCATAACAAAACTTGCAGTAGAATTTAAAATTGCTTCAAGAAGTATTACGAGGCAGTAGACCGATGAAAAGGCTCAAAAGCTGTACAGTACTTCACATTTTACTTTTACCGATAATATGGGCCGCATCAAGCTGTGCACCCGCACTTGTATAAACAAACATAATAGCAAGGAGGCCTATTAGCAAAAGAGAACAACATACCGTGCCTACTGTATCACACTGTACCATTATATTCAATGCCACACCAGCCTGCATATGTCATTTCATCCTGTATACTCTACCGGCTTCCGTCGTTGACTGTGATAGGATGTCCAGGCCTATTCTGTGTGCAGCCTTGCTGCATTTCTTGCTTTAATTCGAGCATGCGGAAGGTGCGGGGTTCGATCCCCAGTGCCGCTTAGTACTCGCCGGTGATATAATGGGTAAAAGCTTTCCCCTGTCCTGATGCTCGGTTTATTTTAGGTGAACACCTTGGATAATGGCCGGGTCCTCGACCACACCTTGTGTGGACCAGGACACCTTCTCCCTTCATAATCATACTCTAATTTGAACGGTGCAGAACTTCGCTTTGATTGGCGTAGTTTGTGCTCTTGACCGGTGCGTGTGCAACTCCGAAGTGACGTAGAACGTGCACGCATCGGAAGCTCAGCTCTCGTACCCTCTGCCACCAGCGGTCCGGGCTGCCCGAGTCGCAGGCACTCGCCTTTCGGTCCCCGTCCCCCGAAAACAGGTAGCTGATGAAGCCCGGCAGCAGGTGGTCGAAGCTGGACGCCTTGTGCAGCCGGCTGCCCGTGGCCGATCTACGGCCTCCCGACGAGCCGTGGGCAGCCGCCGATGGGTGGCCGCTGGTGGCAATGGGCGCCACCACGGGAACGTGTTGCTGCGGCGGAGGCGACGAGCACGACAGCCGCGACGGAGCCCGAAGCCGAGGCATGGTCCGCGACCGCTCCATCGACTGCTTTGGAGAGGTCGTAGAGGTGGTAAACAATTAGTAGCGGTTTAGCTACTGCTGAACCTGGTTAGAGAGCGAAAGCTGGGGTGTATCGGGAAAGTAGACGCGGCTTGGCCTGGGTTTATGGGGGTTTAACGTCCCAAAGCAACTCAGGCTGTGAGGGACGCCGTAGTGAAGGGCTCCGGAAATTTCGACCACCTGGGGTTCTTTAACGTGCACTGACATCGCACAGTACACGGGCCTCTATAATTTCCTCTCCATCGAAATTCGACCGCCGCGGCCGGGATCGAACCCAGACGCGGCTTGGCGTCTGTAACGTTGATTGCTTTCCGCACACTGGATAGGCAGCGCGCCCACTCCGCCTCCCTGGCAGGTGGCAGTTAAGTTAGTGGTTGATCGCGAGAGGTTGGTCCCCCAATATATGCTATACGTGCGCTCCTCGCAGCACTCCTCCATGGCGCACGGCTTCGGCTTATATACCCCCAGACTGACGTCACAACGGTAGTTTCCATCGTGCGATATCACGCGATTGTCAATTGACTATTATACCCCCCTCTACCGGCGAATAGAAACATCAAAGGTTAAGGGTCAAAGGTGTAGTGGTGCGACACCATGTTGGACCACATATGGTAAGGCCAATAGCCACACTTGACCGCTGCGTCACTTGGAGGTGAACTGGCAACGCACGGTGAAATTGTCTTTACCTAGCGTAGTGAAGCTTTCGCTATGAAACATCTTTATTGACTTCAATGAAGTCCCTCCGGGTGATGCCCCTAGTACGGGGCCCCATTTAGACACAGCACACACAAGGACGACGGGCTTGTGTATAAACCTGGATAAGCGCTCTGCTCAGCTGCTTTAATCTACGGTCATGTGACCCTCGCAGCTGCTGGGCAGCTATAGACTCTTATTGGGCGCACGTGCGCACCTGTGCGCTTGCGCAGCACGGCTGTAAGCAGGCTGGCTGTTCGAGCTGCACCTTGTATTTGCACCACTGCTCTGCTTACATCATTGTCAATTCATCTTTTCCTATATCCCTCTTCTCTTATACAGTATAGTAGGAGGTTACATGAATATGTACATACTTCAGCACGACGTTTTTGTCCTTTTAGAAATAATGCATTCACACGGCAAATAAGAGTGTCGTGTACTTGATTCCGCTTTGTGCCTGTCCAGAAAATCTCTTCTCGTAAGGGAAGGGTAAAGGAGGGAGTGAAAGAAGAAAGGAAGAGAGAGGTGCCGTAGTGGAGGGCTCCAGAATAATTTCGACCACCTGGGGATCTTTAACGTGCGATGTCAGTGCACGTTAAAGATCCCCAGGTGGTCGAAATTATTCTGGAGCCCTCCACTACGGCACCTTTTTTTCCTTTCTTCTTTCACTCTCTCCTTTATCCCTTCCCTTACGGCGCGGTTCAGGTGTCCAACGATATATGAGACAGATACTGCGCCATTTCCTTTCCCCCAAAACCAATTATTATTATTATTATTATTATTATTATTATTATTATTATTATTATTATTATTATTATGAGAACGCAACAGGCCGACTTAAGGGGTCAACGTTCTTCTTAAACAATAATTATGCAAAGCGCGCGAATTTTCATTGTTTCATCGCAGACAGAAATTAGCTAAGGAGGAGGAGGAGGAAAGAATCAGTCTGTGCGCTTTCTGTTGTTTGGTTCTGCCTTTCAGAAACGGTGCCTGTGTTGTGGCTCATCAGCCTGTAGAAAGGCTCATCAGCTTTCACTCTCACTCGCGCAGTCTGCACCAGTCAATCAATCCGCCCTTCAGCTAACCAGTCAGTGAGTGAATCTGCGGCGCTCACCTGTGGCGCGATGCTGGCGACCAGTCGGTTGAGGATGCCCGTGCGAGTGGTCGTGGCGCCGAAGCTCCGGCGTGCCTCCGCCCTTCTGGCGGTCGACTTGTTGGCCGCCAGATGGCAGTCGGGACGCACGCACGCCTCGGTCAGCGGGCACCAGAGGCCGTCGCTGAACAGCGTGTAGTGGCTGATCAGCTGCGCCAGTGGAAAGAGGAGGGGATTATGTGCAGCCTATTTGCGCATACATACTTCGTACCCGATGTAACGAAACTCGATTTTACGAAGTCACCAATCTAACGAACAAATTCCGATTTGCCGGCAAGTGGCCACAGGGTTCAATATTCGCATCTACCCGAAACAATGTTGACCACGAAACCCGAATTAACGAAGTTTTTTTTTTCCAGGAAGAAGTGAGAAAAAAATAGGATACTTCTGAATCATTGTGCCCACAATGTCCTGCAGCATGATGGTGGCATGCAAGCAGTAACATCTATAGGCGCCATAGTAACGGGCCTAGCTTCGTTCTGACGCGGCGGCAGGCCGCGCCGCTCCACAGAACAACGGACTCGTCAGTCGGTGGCGCTCCCCATATCGGCTTCGAATACCGGATGGCGCTTTCAAGCACGAGCGATTCGGGCCGCACCTCGCGTACTTTTCGTGCGCGCAGGCGCGTGTTGACGGCAAATGTGACTCTGCGGCAGCTTTTGGGTGCCGCTAAGTTACTACTTTAAATTTAGAAGCAGTTTTACGAACTTCCCGATTTAACGAAATAGTTCGAAGCAGCTCTTCACTTCGTAAAATCGACTTTTAACTGTACTTCCGACCCTACGTATTGTACGTTGCCGTGGGGCCCCGCAACTGAAATGTGGTGCTCTAGTGGGCACATATTGTGAAACAGTACGCGACGAAAGTATGAGGAAACTATTAGAATGAGCGGAAGCTTTCAGCTTATCTTCAAGGACGGGAACTTTAATTTGCTTTTTGCCATTTGCTCTTCAGTATCAGCTCACCTCACTAAGTGATCAGCCCGCCAATATCGCGACCGATTATGACCGAAACATACCGTTTAACAAATAATAAGGTGACGCCGAAAGAGGAGGGCCCGAACCGGCCCCACTAATGTACTTTAGTACCGTATTTGACAGCGTGAGTGGGTCTCTTTTCTGATAAAATACCATTTTTGTGGCTGCTCATATTGAGTACTTAGCAATACCGCTAAGCATAGCATGTGCCAAAAGCTTAAAGAAAAGCTCTTTTTGGCGTAACATCAGTGAAAACAATATATTAAGCGCTAGGTAAGTCATTCTAGAGATTTAAATTAACAGTTTTGGACCAGAAATAAAAATAAAATCTGAAAGCTTTAAATGAAGAACCTCTGAAAACCTCACATGTAACAAATATTAGTGACGATGACATTGAAAACATGATACTCATTGGAAACTAATATTTAGTGTAATCGTTCTTGAAGAAACTTTCCAGGATAGCTTCTTAACTAAAACTTGAAAACGCACAAAGTTCAATCTGCTTACACGAAAATTTCACACAGCCAAGTTCTTCATGGGTTACGGGAAAATAAAGCACCACAGCATATTACTTATGTTCCACTGCAATCGCATTGGAGTAAAAAGAGCTATAGCATCATAATGGCAACAAAAAAGGACGTAGCACAAGGAAGGCAACGGCTTAATATTCAATACACGAAATATGTCCGTTCACCGTTTTTTTTCCTGGTTTTCGCTGGCTGCACTTTTCCTACTATTAAGAGAAGATTACGGGAGTGTCTGAAATTAATATAATCCCATGCTTTACGGTCGTTAAAAACCTCAAAAATATGGCTCTGTCGTTTCTCCTGTTGTGTGTGTACTCACGACGAATATATTTAGTGCTGTTGCGAACTCCTCGCACTGTTTCACTCAGTTGCGTGTGCATAAGTATGTGTAAAGTTAACTTCAATCCATCGTAAGTTTCAAGTTTAGACACCGAACATGTGATCTTCGCACTGCACACCCTTCCCAAGTGCATTTATCTCTTTCAATGGGGTAAAAAAAAAATCAGCTCGCGTGCATTCTTGCATCTTTTCCATTATACCTCCACAAACCGTAGTCTCACCTCGCGTGCGCCAAATTCCCACTTATCTGGCCTGATAACTTCCACTGCGTCTTAAGAAAATCGAAGCGATATGTTTTATTGCGTTCCCTGCCTTTCTTTTTCTTTTGCGCTTGCGTACCCAGCGAATCTGGACAAAAATACGTTTGAACGAGAATGAGTTTATGAACGCAGTTCTTTCCTCTATTGTAAGATTTCACTATACACAACCAATATAGCCGCAGATTTCTCGTCGGCGGGCTTGCGTTTTTTTTATGTTACCGCTTTTGTTATCTTCAAAAGCGTTCCCCATTCGTTTTCTACGGCATGCTTAACTGCTCGATGCCAGCGATGGAAAGACTACAAAAGAAATATTTTTCTACACATAGGAAGAATGGACCATTATCTTCAGTATTTCCATAACAGCACCACACAGCTTTCCGATATTGAAAATTTTTGTCCAAGAATGTTGGACATGACCTCCGATAGAACGGCACACACTTCCGGAAGCGAAACGGTTGACGTCACTGGTGCACGAGGTGAACCAACGTCTTTCTAGGTTGAAGAAACGTCGCTGTTTATTTACACGCGCGCCCTGTGTTTCCACCGCGTGGCGCGCCGTTTCATTCTCGTCAGGGTTAATATCTCGTTGCCCGGCGCAGTTCATTTTGAACGGCCGCCCACACCCCGTCGAAAATACGAAGCGACGAAAGCGCGCCCTGGTACAGCTTGGTACCACAGCGGCGCAATAATAAACTTTTGAGAAATAATACGGGGAAGAAAAGGTCCAGGCGGAGGATATTTATGATTCTTTTACGTCAGTAATGAATTCTTTATGCCACGCCCGCCAGTCGTCAAACTGCAAGAAAAGTGAGCAAGCGTGGTTGGGCCCGAAATTGTTTTCAGACGCTGGGGCACGACCGTTTCGACCAAATGCTCCGGCCACGCACTAAGATACGACAGAGGGCGCATTCGTACATAAAATAGGGAACGTTCCTCCTCAGGAACGCTATTGCTCCCGCGGGCCGCGGGGTATTATATGGTCCTTCCCTATACTTTTATTTTCCTCCCTTTCCTCAATGTTTTCCTTTTCTCTGTTCGTGCTATGGGAATGACATTTCGCGGGCATTAAAGAAGAAAAAAAAATGAAAACGCCCCCCTGCTGTTCTTTTCTGGGCAGACATGCCCCGAGAGCTTCTCTAGCGGGACTCGCAAGATAAATAAATCCGGGCGTCAAAAGAAACAATATGCCCCGGTGGTGGAAATCTTGGGGCTGTATTCTCAAGGGAGATAACAGGCCTGAGCAGCGGAAGAAACTGCGCGAAAAAATTACGCCGGGATTGTATTCGGGTTTTGGAGTGGAATTAAGGTTACGCCTGGGGAACAAGACGGGAACCAGCGGAGCGTGCGTGGATCGCTGAGGTTTCCCTACTACAGGAAGAAAAACGAGTTTTTTTCTCAATCCGTAATTCGAGCCGACACTATTACCCGCCAGTGTCTTGTTTCTGGACTTGAAATTAGAGTGATGTCGTTGTTAGGTGATCCACATCTGTGCTCTCTCGCCGCTCATGTGCAGCCACACGTGTGCTTGCTCCAGAATAGAAAGGGTGGCCCGCAAAGGAGAAGGCGCAGTGACGTCCTCGAGTAATTTGCCGCCAACGAGAGAAAATAAATTTAAACACGACTGATTTAAAATAAACCGCAGAGTTTGGCAGATAAAATTCGTCAGGTTATGCCATGTCCTGCATTCTTGGACAAAATTTTAAATATTGGAATAATGTAAGGTACTGTTATAGAAATATTTAACGTGATAATCCATCCTTCCCAGGCGCAGCAAAATCTTTTTTAAAGATTTTCCTTTGCTCGCATCAGGTAGTTAAGGCTGCCATAGAAAGCTAACGCGGAGCGTTTTTGACGTTAGCAAAAACGTTAACAGCAAAAAAATGCAAGCCTGCTGAGGGAAGATCTGCGGATATATTCATTACTTCAGTGCAATCTTAGAATATGTGAAAAAAAAATGCGTTCATAAACTCTTTCTCGTTGAAAAATGTTTTTGTCCACAATTGCTGCATATGACTTATAACAAAAAATAATATGCAAGCCTGCTGGAGAAGATTTGCGCATATGGGGATTGTTATAGTGAAATCTTATAATATGTGAAAAAATTGAGTTGATGACCTCTTTCCGGTTTAAAAATGTTTTCGTCCAGAATTGATGAGTATGACTTAGTCTCGTGCCGGCGTGCTTCTGGTACTTATTAATAAATGATTGGTTCAGGTGGGCAATGCGCAGGAAGAAAGTTGAGCTAACCATATCTGTGTGCCATCATTTACTGACAAGAACTCTTGCAATAACACCGGTGCAAAATTCAAGACTGAAGTCTTCAACAAACGTTCTCATCTATTTAAACAACTTTTTAGTCCTTCTGTGCAGTGTGATCTTAAAAATGCTACAGAAAGATGGTTGTAAGCTTTGAGTTCACCGTAACAGATGGTCATCGCGGTACAGAGGTAAGAATCCTATGATCTAAGAAAATCGACTTTGACAGATTAGCATACACTGCATTCTGTCCGCAGAGCAGTCCCTTATAAAAATGGTCTATACACAGTTTATAGACTTCTTACAGACTGCATTGCCTTCCTATAGATATTTTTGTGTATTCAGAGTCTATAGGCTGTCTATACACTATAAAGTCTACTAAATGTGTATGGCCCTAAACACGTAGATTGTCTATAAACTCTCTATAGCATTTGTGTTGCCTATAGACTGTTATATAGGATTTGTCTACGGACATTATAGACAGAAGTCTATGGACAGTCTACAGACTGTCAAAAAAATTTTTGTAAGGAGTGGCTGGCTATCACAAAGCATTTCCATAACTGTTGTCAACACGGTGGCCACGAGCGTTGAAATGGCATGCATGGGAGTGCGGTCAGCCTTTTTTTCTAAAGTATAGGTCCATTAACGCAAGTCCATCCAGTTATTATCCAAACAAAAAAATAGATCTACTTGTATTTTTTCCGGCTACGTTGACGTTTAGCCGGTAGCAAAAGGCGCATTCATCGCCGAGAAAATAGGATTTAAAAATCTTCCTGCCAGTCAAACCCGTGACGCCAGCGTAGTCCCGCACACGACCAACAAGACGTCTACTTTAGAACGCATCTGCTCTGCACACACTGGAATATGCTCGAATGGAATATGCTTGATCTGTATGGGACTCTGGACAGTTCGATTTATCACAGATGTTGGGAACTGTGCAGAACCGTGCGGCTCTCTTTATTTTGGCTAACTATACCATCGTTCTGCTAGTGTCACCCAAATCAAAACATCATAAAACTTGATGCCACCAGCTACCCGCCGAAAGCCCATCAGTATTTTCCTGTTCCATAAGATTTTCTGCCATAATGCTCAACTTCGCTCGCAGTGAATTCAACCAGCACCCTTCATTCCTTATCTCCTTAACCACCAACACAAGTTCACAGTGCTCCATTGGAACACAGTAACGTGCGCGAAATAATAATTTCCGCGAACCTGTAAAGAAGAGAATTCCCTATATCCGCATCAACAACAAGCATCAATGATTCCATTCAGTTTAAAAAAGTGCTCACCACTCTCGTTACCTAATTACTGTTTTTGTATTTTGTTCATTAATTGATTTATTGTGCTGCTCCGGTGCAGCGCCTATTATAATTATCATTTTAAATATTTTGTTATCCTTATCTAAGAGTATTGTGAGCGTTATTTTTCTTAAGCTCAATTGTCTGTTACTTTTGTATACGAAGTGCTTCGTCGTTGCTTTATTGTTATTAACTGCCTTCCCCTTCTCAAACGCAGTCTGTACTCGGAGGGTATGTTAAATAATATCAAATAGTCTCTACTGTAAATTCAAAGGCTGAAGGGATCGCTTAAGCTGCAGCGTTGCTACGTAAAGTTCAACTATTTCTTCCTGGGACAGAACATTCTGGTAGAGAATATTGCTGATGATGACTACACACACCAAGGGCCCGGCTACACAGCACAGCTGCGTACAAAGCAGTATGCTATCAAGGCACGGCGTAAACACGGCACTCTTTGCCTCTGTCAGCGCAATTTTTCCGGATGTCTAGAGACCTGACAAGAAAAATGCGATTTCTGGCAAAAGGGGCGCGTTTCCATTTCCTAGAAAATTTAATCGCAGCCGTGTTTCCTTTTCAAACATATATGAGTATGTAGATGAGATCAGAAGTCAGCGCGGATTAAAAGTAATGCCATTTGGAATGCCATTATTAAAAGTAAAACAAAAATTTTATTGCGTTATGAGTCGCCCGTGAAGCAGCAGAAGCTAATTTTTTTTTTCTTTAAGCTCGTCTGCCACTCGTCCCTAGCCTCGTTTTTCAGCACTTTCTTGTAAATATGCTCCGACGCTGCTCTATCAGCAACTTTTGTGTTGTAGCTCACATAACGTGCATAAATATGCAGCGCGCGTACTATAGTACAACCTTCAAGAAAGCGATAACCTCCTTCCAACAGCTGAAAACCACCGGCAGAATTTGTCCGATGCATTTCAAAATAAAATAAAATAAAATAGTTTTCTAAAATATTTTTCCAAGTCATTTACTCACAAAGGTGTTTTTATGCTGAATACACCTCTGTCGACCAGTACGCCATAAAGTCTCAAGTACGACCCCCTATTGGGCTTAAAAGGAGACTAGAGCGGTATGCTTTCAATCTTTAGCAATTCAGCCTCTAAAAATGGAAACGCTTCTCTATCTATATATTTACAAGTGCAGATGTAATCAATACGTACTCTGTATGTTTACGTGTGTAAATATAAGACGATCCTATTGCAAAGCCGGTTTCTACTTTCGCGCACCTTAATATTAGTCGCATGTGTACATGGCGTCAGTTTTGTATCATTCATTCATTCATTCATTCATTCATTCATTCATTCATTCATTCATTCATTCATTCATTCATTCATTCATTCCAAGGCGTACGGCGGACGAATGAAAAGCCGTTCTGAAACGGCTTTGAAAAACGACTGGCTCCCTCATACAGAGACAGCGGAACCACAAGTGCACGCTGAAATAATCGCAGCCTTATTCTATCACTTTACATTTACAAAAAATGATGCATTGGTAAGTGCGGTTTCAGTCGACACATGACTGAATAGGGAACATCGGTGAGCTGACGTCACGAAGGAATCACGCCCACTTTTGTTGCTTTAACCAATCAGCCCAGACTTAGTGAACTTGTCCCCTTTGTGGACGCTTGCTGCAACACGCGCCGGAGGCCGGGATGCTAGAAATAAAGTTTCTTTGGACAAAGTCGTGTTCTATGTACTTACGGCGGAATGTGTTTCTGTTTTCGTATGTATGGCCTGAAATGTGCGCTAGAACAGAACCTGCAAACATTCACTAAGGCGTCCGTGTGCAGTGCGATGTCAGTGCACGTTAAAGATCCTCAGGCGGTCGAAATTATTCCGGAGCCCTCCACTACGGCACCTCTTTCTTCCTTCATCTTTCACTCCCTCCTTTATCCCTTCCCTTACGGCGTGGTTCAAGTGTCCAACGATATATGAGACAGATACTGCGCTTGTTCCTTTCCCCAAAAACCAATTATTATTATTAAACATTCACAACAAAGATATACCCCGGCAAATCCCAATATATGAAAACCCCGTTTCCCGCCCTTACTTCTTTAATAAATTAATCCCGAGCGTCTTCATGCCCCGCCAAGTTCCTTTTCGCCACTGTTGGAGCCAGAAGCGAGGAATGGGGAGGGGCGTTGGTGGGGAGGGTTTCTGCGCAAGAGCACGCGTCCGCCTACCGACATGATGCTGGGGAAGCGCTGGCCGTCCTGGATGGCGAACTCCCCGCTGGGCGTCACGTCCACCTTGTAGTGCTTGACCGAGCCGCCGTGGCTGAGGCACAACGCGTAGCTGCTGTCGTCACGCTCACGAACACTGCACGGATACGGGGAGAAAGAAGCCAGCGCGAGGCGGCAATAAAATAAAAACCCACACGAAGATCACTTCGGGGCAGCTTGTACTGAGACAAAGTATATTTGACCTCTTAAAGAATCAAACCTCCACGGGAAAGAAAAAAAAACTGCATATGCCAGTGATAGTTACGCTAAAAAGTGATTCAGACTAAGAGCACACTGGATCAACTCTCTTTTGAAATAATTTTAAGAGCTGCCGCGTGCTTCCCACACGCATTAGTCTACCACTCGATTCAAACTTCAAATGTTTCAAATCATGGCCAGCTTTTCGCGAACCTCATCAGTCGCGCTTCTTTGCCTGTAATACTGGCTCCTGTTCGTAGGTTTCCATGCCCTGGTCGAATACAATAAGCAGCAAGGAGATCGGTCCTTTAATTGAATAAATAAGATAAGAATAGATAAGAGAGCGGGCCAATCATAAGCTGGGTTTATGTATAGAAGACGCACAAATAGATGTTTACGTTGTGCAACCATGGCCAAGACTGCAATCTAAGGATGTCTGTTATTGCAATCTAAGGATGGCTGTTAGTGAAATGTATGTGGCAGGATGATTAGAGGCAGCCATTCCTAAATGATACTGGACAATATACGATATCCGCACTATCAATAAGGTGATAGAGAAATGCCCAGAATATAAACAAAACCTATATATAGCCTTCATATATTACTAGAAAGCATTTGACTCAGTCGAAACCTCAGCCGTCTTATGCAGACATTACGGAATCAGGGCGTAGAAGAGCCCTATGTAAAGGTACTGGAAGATATCTATAATGGCTGCACAGCCATCATAACCTTCTGTAAACACAGCAATAAAATTATCATAAAGAAGGGTACCAGGAAGGAAGACGCGATCTCTCGAGTGCTATTCGCCTGTTTACAGGAGGTATGCAGGGACTTGGTTTGGGAACAGATGGCGATAAGAGTTAACGGAGAATACCTTAGTAATATGAGGTTCGCTGATGACAGTGCCTTGCGAAATAACTCTGGAGATGAATCGCAACGCAAGATGAATGACTTAGGCAATCAAAATCGATGTGCACAAAACTAAGTGATGTTCAAATGTCTCGGAAGGAGACAACAGTTTGCGGTTGGTAGCGAGGCAGTGGAAGTGGTAAGGGAGCACGTCTGCTTAGGGCTGGTAGTGACCGCAGTTCCTGACCATGAGAGTGAAATAACTAGACGAATTAGAATGCGATGAAGTGCATTTGGCAGATACTCTCAGATCATGAATGGCAGTTTACCATTATGCCGCAAGAGAAAAGTCTACAACAGCTGTATCTTACCGGTATTCATCTAAGGGGCAGAAAAATGGACGCTAACGCAAAGGGTTCAACTTCAGTGGAGGAAAACGCAGAGGGATATGGAAAGGAAAGTGGCAGATGTAACGTTAAGAGACAGGAAGAGAGCAGAGTGGGTCAGGGAACAAACGTGGGTTAACGACATCCTAGTCGAAATCAAGGAAGAAGAAATGGGCTTGGGCAGGGCATGTAATGTAATGGTTACTAAGGTTATCGGACTGGATTCCAAGAGAAGCCAAGCACAGGAGGGGGCGGCAGAAGGTTAGGTGGGCGGATGAGATTAAGAGGGTGGCCTCAGCTGGCTCTAGGGAGTTTAGTTGGAGAGATGTGGGAAAGGTCTTTTTCCTGCAGTGGGCGATGTCGGGCTGATGGTGATGATGATATAGACAAACTCGATAGCGAGAGCAGTAAGAACGCTGTGGTTTTGTGACAAACCACCCTGTTCCCAATGTTGAAACGTGCGGCAAGTTTGTCAAGGTCTGATGATACGTTCAAGCAAGTACAATGAGGCTGCCTAAACGAATTAGGAGCGGTCCTTTTTCGTTTTGTAAATTAGCGCATCCCCACGTAAATAGCTCCTCAGCCTCCATAAGTGCGTGGGTGGGTTTGCCTTCCCACGCTTGTGGCAAAATACAATGAAAGTTTGCAAGGAAAAACTTTACCTGCAAACTGAGGATGAATCAAGCACATGGAAAGTGAGTGCAATAAACTTGTTTATTTCTTCAAATACCGAACACATCACTCTGAATGAATGTCCCTTATACAAAACGCATGACAAAAGCGAAAAGCAGCTGTCCAGTCGCCTTGCTGCTGTTACCTCAATGTTTATTATACCGCGGAGGCTCTTAGGAGTTAATCAATGATAATTAAGATGATAATGATGGAAAAGAAAAGAGAATAATTGTGCTTCAGTTTTTCGAAAAGATATTTCGAAGGGCGTTCTCCGATAAATTATAGATTAAAGATTTAGGCTATCATATAAATGATCACGCATAATAATCGCAAGCATAGACAGTTTGACTACTTCTTGTCAGTTAGTCTTTAGAAACAGCGCGATAGTCAGGACAAAAGCGCTCCGGTTGTCCGTCTTCCCTTTGTCCCGTCTTTCATGCTGTTTCTGGGGGTAATAATAACAATATTACCAGTAATTCCTGACAAGTGCCTCTAGCTCTCGGCTGCCGTCACGTGGCGCATGGCTTTTAACATTCAAGAATAGCACGTTGACGTCATCCGTGACGTAAATAAGGAAGAGAATGACGGCGTATCTGTATAAGAGAACGCGATAAGCCGCTAGGCTTAGCACCACTGGCTGGCTCCTGTCCCGTATCCCTGCTAATGGATGTAGTAGAGAAGAAAAGGAAGAACACAGACGGAATTGTTCAAGAAAGCACGAGAGCAAACACGCTCAAAGCAATGAAGATGAATGCACAAATGTGAGCTGACAGTGACACCTGTTATTCAGTTAGTGTTCTTGGAAGCAACCCCGAAACGTTTGGCCGACGACACTGACCAAGCCTCTGCAGACGATGGGGCATCCACAGACGTCGGGATACAGATATATTTACTTGGGCACCGTCGCGAAACGAGGCTGGTCTGCACGGGCGGCTCTAAGAGAGAGAGTGCCCAAAGCGCCATCGTCAGTTAATTCGCGGAAGTAGCGGTGCAGCGCGTACGGAGACAGCGCTTTCTTTCACGCGTCTTTCCAAATCATTAAAATATTCAGTGAGCAGTTCTCCCCAGACGCGTCGCTGATTCAAAAGTGCGCTCGGATCCAGGCGCATTACGACCCACCACGATTGCATCCACGAGGCTGCATTTTCTGCGACCACTTCCATTGAGCCGAAGCATCTATGTCGTGTTAGTGTCGCATACACCGTTTTCATAGCCGCTCGTGACAGTGCAGCTGGCAAGGATTTATTGAATTTCGCTGATTGATAACCTCAAGTTATCATTATTTTCTTAGTTATTACATTTCTCAAAGTTATGATGAATTAATTTAAGTTGTTTTAAGTGAGTTCTAGAAACGAGCAATCTGTTAGAGCTAAAGCTGTCGAAGGGGAGCTAACACAGACAATTCAGTTTCAGTTTATTTTACATTTCTGTTATACAAAGCACGAAAACACTCTTTGGACCCATAGCGAGCGGCTAGTTCGGGTCCGAATACACAGAAAACATGAAGACAAAATCAAAACGGCGACCTTATACAGAATAGCATTAACATCCAATGAGCATTGAAAAAAAAAGTCTAAAATAACACTTGTATAAAGCACTCTGCAGGACATAAAGATAGCATTTGCACTACAAAGCAAATAGATAATAGGAGAAACTATACGAAGAAAATAAAATTTCATGATTAGTCGATTAGTTCTCATTAGTAGCTAATTCTTGCTCGCGTTTTCGGCCATGGCTGTTCGACCTGGTGCGCGAATGTTGGCTCTCTTTCTTCGCATTTCGCGAGCCTTCCTACATCAGGCTTCTGGCACTTGGGGAGCTTCGGTGATTCGACCGCAGTCTGATGTTTTGAGTGAAGACTCATTCAATTACTTGCGTTGATCTGAGATGAAGCCTAAAGCTCTGCGTCAGTACCTCATATAAATGTGCGTTTACTAGCCTGAACTTTTGCTTTATTTTGAACGACAACCCACAAAGTTATTAAGAACATCTGAAAACAGCTTACTTCATTTGGCTAGTCATTTTTCAGACGGCTAACTCAAACGATTCAGGAACTCATTACGTGGTGATAAAAACAGAACTAATGAGCTGGACAGTAGAGATGCTACAAACTTTTCAAGATAGTTTTCAGCGCTCACGCCGCCATCAAGGTGAGTGTAACATAAGGTTGGTGTAACTGCAACTTTTGTCTGTTTTTACCGCAAGTATAGGTTGAATGGCTTTCGTCTGCTTAAAGAAGACCGAAAATCGTTCGGCAAATCATGCCATCCTAGCATATACGCTAGGTATAAGAGCTGCGAGAAATTGGCGCGCACTGTTAGGAAAAGCTCATGTTTCCAATGGCATAATTGTAATGAGTTCATTCACATAATTTTGGGAGTCATGATATTGCGCCTTTCCATTTGTTTGACAGGGTGCTTGGCGCCGTCCTTTGTTCTGAGCTCTACTGCATCTACAGGGCGTACACCCGTCGTCATAACTTGATGGATCGCTACTTTGCCGTAGAAATTATTTTCTTCCCATTTAGGGTGCATTGCTTGATGTTTTTAACACTGCACCATGTTAAAAATACGGTGCACTGCCGAGAATGAGTCTGCGGGCTGTGTGCAAACATGGCGACAAAATGTTATTTTTTAAACATTTTGGGATTTAGCGGCTGCAGCAAGACATCTGAAAACAAAACGAATGGTAGACTCGAAGTTGAGGTGGCGCTAACTGGTACGGCAAGCGCCAATCGTCATATCCAATCCGGCATTGCTTTTTAGCAATTGTAGATCGCCAGAGTGCTAAACTGGTCATTTTTTATCAGAGTTCCCAGCTTTGGTTTGAAATTTTAAGCCCTGGCACTCTGCATTACGTAGCGAGGCTGCATAATTTGCGAGCAGGTGTGTTGCAATACCGGCACCATCGCAAAGTGTGCGCTCTATACACGACAGGTGAAATGCACGAGCATCGACAGCACGCCCAAGGTTTTATCGGTTTCATTGCACTCTTCTTTGTTTTGTTTTCTCGGCAAACAGCAAGCGATCCATATGCATGGATCGCTATGCAAAGTGCATAGCACTTTGCAAGCTTCTTTACGCAATGAACCTCGTGATCTTTGTCTTTTTTCGCATTCAGTACGGCCTCTGTCACCCTTCTGCGGCGGTGCAATCTGGAAGCCCTCGTTGGTACCTGCAGCCTTTTACTGAGATTGCTGCACAAAGCGCTTCCTGTGGTGAAAACAATCTCCGGCAGTCGTCATCGGAGTGGGCTATAACGTAAATTCCCGTGTTCACCTGTCTAAAGGAAACGGTGTTATGTAGGTAGCTTACCAAGTGACCGCTCTCGGGAAGATTTCCATCCAAGTCCATAGTATTTCTATACTGGCTTGAAATTATATTCAAGTACCGCTGTGAGTTTTTCCCAATGTGAGCGCCAAAAGTGAGTATCTGTATAAAAGGAACACGAAGTGACGCCTGAGGCAATTTCCAAGCTTGGCACTTTGACCTCAGCTTGTACATTCCCAACTTGCTACCTTTTGGCGCCACCATGCTCGGGTACAGCCACATGCAGGACTGTTTGTTCTGCCGCTGAAAATGTCTTACTCGAATCGCGCCGGCTGTCATGCTGACTCTGGCAATATTACCTTTTCCGTCTGTGTTGAACTAAGACCCCCCTCCCCCCCGCGCAATAATTAACAGTCCCGCCTGGCGATGCTCTACCGTGTGTGTTGGCGTCTACCTTTTTCTTTCATTCTTTCCTTCTTCCTTTCTCTATCTCTTTCCTTCTTTATTTGCTTCCTGTTTTCTTTTTACTTAGTTTCATTTTTTATTTTGGTCCCTCATGAAACTCTCAGGCTGATTAGCCTCTACGCCTCCCAACCCTTGGCCGAACACCTGTGTGGGTATGCGCCATTCATTCCTTGGAAATACAGCCACAAAAACAACAGTTGGCTTTACATCGAGTTGAACTCCCGAGGCTTTAGGCACAGGGATGTCCCCGCTTGTCTTCCAGAGGCCCTCTAGAATGTACTAATTCAATTTCCTTAATTTTACGGCCCCGCGTTCCTGATTAATTTCTTGTGGACGCAGGACCTTTGTCCACAAGCTCTTCTCTTCTTCGCCTTTCTGAGCTGCCAAAACACACAAAGCTCGCTCACAGGAATCGTCCGTCCATGTGTCCGGCGTCCTGCAGTCGCCTCTCGGCGTCGGCGCGGCTCAGGCGGCCGTGGAACCAGGGCTGTATCTCGTGGAGGGTCTTGCTGAGCAGCGACCGCAGGTCTCCGGGCCCCCCGCCGCCGCTTTCGGGGCGGACGCCTTGCGGAGACGGCGGCGTGGGACTGCCCTCCAGCTGCTGTTCCTGCGAACGGCAAACCACAGGGGAAACTGTGAGGCGTAACTTCTAATTCGGCACAAAGCGCCGCTCCTGATCCCTTGTGTGATTAAAACAACTGTAACTGGAACTGAAAAACACGTTGTGATCCAATGACATGCACGTAAACAGAGGAAAAAGCTTAAATAAATCGGACAAAGTCAAATATCGGGGGTGGCCCGGGCCAAATTCTTGCCGCTTGGCGTCACAGTTGCTATGGCAACGAGCGATGCACAAGCATGATTCTTGCTCGGCTCTGACGATCGTATGAGTGCTTTTGCACGAACATATGGACTCGAGTATACGACAAAACGTCACGGCAGTGGGCTTTTACCATTTGCCTGGTAAGCGTTTTTAAAGCATGAAATGCTTTTAGCTTCCGTCGTAGGCTCGCTGCGGGTGACCTTGGCGCCTGAACGGAGGAGAACCTAAATGAACTTGAACAAAGCTTTCGGTTCGCTAAGGCGCATGCCCAGTCGTGGTGGTACTTGATAAGCTAGGCGACAGCGCCGCGAGAGTTGCTGTCATTCCGTAATTTCTGTTCCATCTCTATAACATCGGCAAAGGGTGCACAAGGAGCGGCCTGCGTCAGCTATACTGAATTTGTTCATCTTCTGGTGCTCACATATGCATTCCCATATTACCAGGTATTTAAGGGAAACTGATCACTAATATTTAAGGACAGGGTTTTTTTGAGGTTAACAGAAACTTTTTTCCGGCATAGTCATACCGGTGTTGTCGTACATCAAAAAACAGGCGGATCATGTTAACTAGTAAAGTTGTTAACTAAATTCTAATGGTGAACTGTTTAACTATTATCGATAGGCACCTGATTACAATTGGAGATTTGTAGCCAGCCATTAGTAATAGCCGTATCAGTTTTTAGATTTCGAAAACGTGATTACCCTCGCTGCTTTGGCTCAACTGATTTTGGCTACATCGTACCAAAATGCATGTACTTTCGAGAAGCATGCAAGCATAGCAACCCCTCCAGTGCACGTAACTAGTCGAAATAGGCGATTTTAGTCGAGCCACAGTGCCAAGGGTAATTGTGTTTTCGAAATTCTAAATACTGATGCGGCTATTACTCACGGCCGGCTACATATCTCAAATGGCAGTCAGGTGACCATCGGTAACAGTGAAAATGTTTCTGCTGTAATTCAGTTAATTACTTTCCTATTTAACATGAATCGTCTCTTTTTTGACGTCCGCCAAAACTGGTATTACTGTGTCGCAAAAACCTTTTCGTTACCTCAAAGACCGTAATTTTAAAAATTAGTGATCACCTTCCCTGAAATACCTGGTATATTTTTCACAAGGTATTCATGTGTGTATTTGCGCTTTCAAATGGTGCTCTATATTCGCAGTTGCGCACTGTACTGTAAAAGAAGTGTTTAGTTTGTTAAGAACTTTGTTGCGCATGCCGCAGAGCGGGCGTATTTCTTACTCGACCCTCAACTAGTCTTTGGCTATGGGTTCAACAAATGGCTTTCATATTTTATGTCTTATATTAAGAAATAAAATGTAAAAAATTGAACTGCATTCCACGGCCTTCCGAGAAAAGTGCTCGTGCCCAACTGGCATGTAGAAAGGTCTACGTGGATCTAATTTCGCGCAGCCATTGCATCTGCAGAATCCCAGCGCTTGCACTAAGGTGCCGCTCTCTTTTAAGGGTAGTACGCAGCCCGGAACCTATACACACAGATATCCAACTGAGACTGTATAAGCTAGACGATAGCACGGAATTAACCGTGTTGCGCAAACAACGTCCCCAAGCACAAATCGGGATCAACTAGAGAAAAGGAAATCTGTCACATTGATTGTGATCTTAGCTAAAAAAATGTCGCGCCGGGTCAGAAACTCTAGTAAAAATTTCAATTTGAACCAGCGACCTCTGGCCCCAGAGGTCCTACTCCCGTACGTTGGATGTGAATCATGCAAGATCGTTCACTGTCGCACGGTTTGTCTCGTGGTCTTCAAGGGACAATGAGGTCAATGTTGGTACGCTACCGAGTTCTAATTACGGAAACATTCGCCCCATCACCGAAAACGGAGGTGTTATATGAGGTAAAAAAAGGAAAAAGAAAGGAAATGCAGGTATCGGCATCACCGGCAGGCCTCGCAAGTAAAATACATTTGTCGAGTCTTTTTACGCGGATCTCGGAGGCGATGCTAAGTCGCCATTCACTTCAAAAAGGTGGCAAACATTCCTCTTCGGTAGGGACGTCATGAGTTTAAAGCCACTGACGGGAAGATTTTTTAATCCAATTCTCTCAGCGATAAATTCGTATTTAGCTGCCGAACAAACGTAAACACAACCAGAAAGATCCAGAGAATCAATTTTTACTCAGAACAATAATTAGATGTAGTTGTCCGCAGTGTCCCTTTAAAAGCTCCATCGTTATCTCATCAACGTTCCCGAATACTGCCGAAAAAGAAAGAAAACTCCCGCATTTTTTTAAATTTCTGTGCATATTTGGAAACCGCGGAAAAACTCCTCTCAACTTGAGAGTATATAGAGTGGATGAACGACCATAGCATATTTTAGTGGGTCGACAGCGACTCCTAAGCAAACTTTTGTTTATCACAAGGCTTGCTTGAGAACAAGAAAAGCACTATGTCGATGGGAACGTCGCGAAAACTCTCTTGGCGTCAGCAAAGGAGTACACGTCTCTATTGTCCTTTGGACAGCCCACGGTTACAGCCCAGAAGTGTGTGGTTTCACTGAGTGTTTCGTCGTCGATACGGCAGTGAGCACGCTCGGCGGGTAGGCACAGAAGGTGTGGTGGGCGGTGCCCGGAACACTCACGTCCATGCCCCAGTGTCGCGCCTTGAGCAGCATGAATGCGCGCACGGTGTCGTCCGAGAGGCCCCAGTGGGTGGGCGGCAGCATGGCGTCCCGGGCGCGGTTGCAGGGCAGCGAGGGCCTCGTGGCCAGACCCTGCACGCCCTCCAGGAGCGCCCATGGGTCGCGGAACTGCTGGCCGGGGAGGCCGCATAGCTCGACGCCTGCGACACCACACCCACCATAGATGGCGCTAGGTGCATATACGAAGCATTAGAAACGCGGCAGCGGAAAAACCAGCAGAGCGCGTCTTGAGTCTAAACCAAGGCGGATTTAAAGTGGTGGCGAAGGCTGGGCCGAAAAGTGGTTTAGCGCGACTGCAGCACAACCAGAGGATGGGGGGCAAAACACTCATATAAAGAAATGATAAAGCTACAAAATTGGAATGTAATCTGCCAATAGAAAAGAAAAAATATATTAGCACCTTGTTTTATGAAAGAGGTAAGTCATTTTATTAAAACCTGGCAAATTTTGTATTTTTGCAACACTCTTGACCTGCCCCCTATTCATGAGTGTGCGGTGCATTACAGCGCGTCTTTGCAGGCCTTGTTTCGATACCCGGCTAACCCGGCCACGCCAGTGTCTGGAAGTGTTGCTGCCTTTCTATGCTGCCCCTCCTTTACCAGTCACTTTCATTGCGTTCCCAATTGCACATTAACAAGGCCATAACTAGCAGGAACTCGAGCACACAAAGCGAGCACATTTGACTGGCAAAGGTTGGGGCGCGCTGAAAGGCAGCAACCTTCGAGAGGTACGGGCTCGAAAACGCGGATTCTACAGAAAGACCGCTTTATAATTCGCGCTAAAGCATACGTATGCGTGACGTCATTCTACGTCACGTTTGCGTAGTTTGCCCCCCAAAATCCAGGGGGCGCTGGAGTGCCCACGAGCCGCCATTTTTTGGACCAATGGGCGTCTATGGAGCCTTCGCTACCAGTGTACATCTACCTTGTCTAAACCAGAATATCAGAAAAGGAGGCGAAATGCTAGAGGACCGCGTGTACTGTGCGATGTCGGCGCACGTTAAAGAACCCCAGGTGGTCGAAATTTCCGGAGCCGTTCACTACGGCGTCCACTCATGGCCTGAGCCGCTTTGGGACGTTTAACCCCCATAAACAAACAAACCAGAAATGACGATCTGAACAGGGGCGAATTTATGGGTGTCTCTTGGAGGTGGCGGTTGTGGAAAGGGAGGGAGACGGGTGTCTTTTTTTTCGCAAGGCAATGCTGCACTACCTGCATTGAAAAAAAGAAACTTTGGAACTTTGTGATAATAATAATAATAATTGGTTTTTGGGGAGAGGAAATGGCGCAGTATCTGTCTCATATATCGGCGGACACCTGAACCGCGCCGTAAGGGAAGGGATAAAGGAGGGAGTGAAAGAAAAAATGATGAAAGAGGTGCCGTACTGGAGGGATCCGGAATAATTTTGATCACCTGGGGATCTGTAACGTGCACTAACATCGCACAGCACACGGGCGCCTTAGCGTTTTGCCTCCATAAAAACACAGCCGCCGTAGTCGGGTTCGAACCCGGGAACTCAGGATCAGTAGCCGAGCGCCCTAACCACTGAGCCACCGCGGCGGGTGGAACATTGTGCCGGGAGTACATTTCAGAAATGTTTTATTGTTAGCTTCTGGTTTTAGGCTGTACGTTTCACAAAGGCAGGGCTCCAGGACTCAGTGCAGAATTAGTGTACTGTGTCCGCATAGATTAAACTAAAGGAACACATCCCATGTTGTATAGTCAAATACAAAATTGGTGCTGAAAAGAGCATACAAGGGCTAAAAACAATTAAAAACAACTGGTTTGGAAAGCCCGCAAATTTTTAATTTTGCCTATAAATTCATTTGTCTGCTGCATTACTTGGCCGAGCAACATCCGATTCTCGGGCAGTCGCCCGTAGTGGCCATGAAGCACTGGCTCGTTCAAGTGGACAAAAGGGACAGGCAACTTCTCGTGCGTGCCAGAAGCTTCTCTCACCGGCGCCGGCGAGCCTTCGTATCCGGTAGTGGAGCACGCTGCGGTCGAAGCAGAGGGAGAGGACGTAGTCGGGCCCCGACCGGCGCAGCAGGTAGAGTCCGTCGGCACAGCCGCGCTCCCACAGGATCCACTCGGCCGTCTCGCGGCTGACGGCGCCGTAGAAGCAGGCCGCTTCCTCCAGGGGCTCGGCCCCGTCCGCGTCCGCCTCGTCGTCGGCGGCGCCGCAGCACGACGGCTCCGCGGCCAGCGTCACGCCACCGCCACCCGCGCTGCCGGCCCTGTGAAACGCCGACAGCGTCGCTGTAGGGTGGCGCTGATGGGCAGCGCTAAAGACGTTGGGGACAGACCGGGTAGTCCCTCGTGTTCATGTGAAATGTAGGCACCGTCCTTACAAAAATGGTCTATAGACAGTCTATACTTCTTACAGCCTCTAATGCCTTCCTATAGATATCTATTTTTTTCTATTCATGGTCTATGTACTGTCTATAGAGAAAAGTATACTAAATGTGTACGGCCATAAATCAATAGACTGTCTATAGACTGTCTATAGGATTTGTATTGCGTATAGACTGTTCTCTACGGTTTGGCCATGGAGAGTCTTTAGACTCTATAGACAGAAGTCTATGGACTACCTAAAGAAATTTTTGTAAGGGCGCGCTCAACCATCATGAAAGAAAAGTAATAAATTTGCGGTCAGCGGGCCCTGCTGTGCGGCCTACGAGCCCTAAACGCATCCGCCTTTCTTCCGGAAATGCCATTCAGTGACATCTTGGTCTCTTTTCTAACCATATCACATCTGTTTACTGCCGCTAGCCGTAACTTCATGATTTGAGCCCGGCCGTCTGCGCACCGTGTCCTACTTGTTGGTCAGCGGGGACCCATAGGCATGCCAGAAGTGAATATCCCCCGAAAGTGCTGAAAAATCCCGCGAGAATTTCCCACTTATCGTTCTGGCCGCACCTTCAGCATCCAAGGAACCTCCGTAGGAAGTGCCTTAAGATTTTCATAGGCCATAACACGGACACATTGGTTACATTATATAATGGTAAATTTCCCTGGCGATTTTTTAAAGGCCCAAGAGAAAAAATTCTGCGATTTAGATGTGAAGGAAGACGACTACAGCTGATTACAACGGTATAGTTGCTTGGCACACTGATGACAGTTATAGGGATAAAATCTGCATAGCATCACATGCTGTCACAGTGAACAACTTGAAGAACACGCATATGCGAAACAAAGATCGGGGTACAGAAACGCTAAAAACTAGAAGTCATGCAACAACAACATATTGAGCATACATCCACAGAACAAATTTCCACGCTTTTATGTACTCCAAATCGAAGACCCTGCTATTGGAGCCAGTGGCTCTTGCACGCTAAGCAATACTATTTCATACAAATACAAATCCGCGATGACACAAACAAGAAATGAAAATGAGTGGACCACGTTTCAGATGTCTCCTATAAGAAAAAAAAACTTGTCTACTCTGCTATATTTGTTGCGAACATTATGCAAATGTAATGAGACGTGATTCAAGTAAATATCCGTAATATCTTCAGAGCGGAATATCCAGCGGATGACGTGTCAGGACTTCTATAACAAGGACTTGTCACGGACATCCCTCGCAAGTACTCAAAGGAGTTAGGAAGTTTGGCCATGATTCGGATATCCCTTGTATGTGGCGTTGTCACTGGGTCAGTGCTACCGCCGTGGCGAGATGAGTTCGAAAGCTGTGCCCAAAGGCAAGATCGAATTACTTGAGTCGTCCAAACAAAAAATAAAGCCACTCGCAGGCAATCCTCAAAGTCGCATGCCATTGTCGCGCTACCGTCCCTTTAGCATTCCTTAGCTGCCAGGTCTCAGCGAAGGCGCACGTTTTGGATCGTTGACCGTCTTCTAGATTGTAGAACGCTGATCCTGCTTCTCTGCGCGAGCGTCGTGCTGAGCGATGAGCCCAGTGTTGAAAATGTGGGCTGTTCAACATTTTGATCTCCTACATACACAAGCAGCAACGCACAGAAGGTTGTCACTAAAGAAACCTTTATGCACTCTTTTAGTTACATCACTTTTAAGCACCCACTTGGCAGCAGTAACGATGTAGCGCGTACGACGTATCAGCAAGAAGAGTGAGGCACCGTAGGTAGTAGAGGTCTCCGGATAAATTTAAAACACAAGGGGATATTTACGTGCAATGACATAGCACAGCACACGGGCGCCTTTTGCGGTTCGCCTCCATCGAAACGAGGTCACCGCGGCCAGCATTGAACTCACGACTTGAGGCCCGCTAGCCGAGCCTCCTAACAATTGAGCCACCGCAGTAGGTTCCGATCGTTATTGTGTGGGCTGTAACTCAGCCTAGGTTTTATTTTTTTATCGGATTTATATTACCACAGGCACTTAATTTTTGCACGCATGTATTCTTTCTAATGATGCGTAAGGCATTAGCATACATGGATTACCGTGTAGTTTTTCGCCTATGGCTGCTGAATAATTTATAATCGAATTCCACTCGTTTTCGGTTTCGTCCCGACGCGGTCGTTTTCGACGTGCTAGGCTTAACTGCGTTTACTTTAATAAGCGCTCTTGGTTCGCATCCACCTTCAGTATTCCCTTTGGCTGAAACTACTACAATGGAGCTGCCTTTCATCCCCGTCTTTTATTTGCGGTTGTAGTGTATAGTTCGAAACAGAGAGGGCGCCACGCACCAAATCTAGCTTGAGTTACTGTATAGGTTCCGAGAGTTTCACGTTTGTTTTCCCTGCGCCGCTCGCGCCTTCCTGGTCTAACGCGATCACATGGTTGAAAAGCATCCATGCATGGTGGAGAAGCTACCTCCTCCGCATGGTGTAGCACTAAACTGCTGCTGACAGACCATTAGTACATATATTCTTCCCTTGCTTTTCAACATTTCATTATGACCGAGTGCACTTTTGCATTGAAAACGATGTTTTATTATCAAAACAAGCAATTTCATGACAAGTGTTCGCTAATTGCTAAAAAGAAAACGGCCGTGACTTGTGGCGTTTACAACAGATGGCGCCACCGACGCAAATCGGGAGTTTATTGGATCTTACTGAGAAAGGTCCAGGTTCAGCCGACGCATTACTTGCAAGCTGTTTCATGCACCGCACAGTATCTTGGCTAGAATAAATCTAGTTCGACAGCGAAAAACAAGCGGAATGAGCCTGCACTCACTCTGACCGCTGCACCAAATCTGCTTCCTGCATGCAAGAATTGCGGCTTTCCCCCTTTACTTAAGTGCTTGGGAGGAAAGTATCTTGTAACTACGCGCAACTCTGAGAATCTATAAAGTAACGTGACATCAAGGGAATGGAAGGTAAAAAAGCATTTCTAACGGTATGCGCCATCATACGCTAAATCCTCATAACACGATGGATGGAAAGGATATGTTAGAGCGCAACAGAATTTGCGAACAGAACACTAGTGTGCAGTAAAACTTTTTGCTGGGCGCTAGCAGTTCGTGACACATACGACGACCACAGCGTTCATGTTTGTGATGTCTTCCTTCTGTGGTCGTCCTTTGTGCGCTACCTTTTTGTTCAACTAATGTGCAGGGTTGAAGCCGTTAAATTCATCCTACATGAAAGAGTAATTTACTTACACACATAGTCTACTTTTCCAGAAAATGTGTTTGGGAAGTTCGTCCATATGCACACAGCACCCCTTCATACAACCGCCAGCAGGCAGTTCAGCTATTTCATCACAGACGTTACAGTGGGAGGAAATACTGTCTGGGCTGACAAGCCTGCCTGGAAACACGTTCGAACGCGTCAGCACGCACCCTACCTTATATATGGGTCGCGAGAATTCGCGTGAGGAACTCCTATTAGCGATTGTTGAACAATAATGCCTCGAGAAAGGTCAGTGTGCAGGCCTGCATATCGATCAACACAAAAGAGTCACTTTGCCGTGATCCATACAGTCGACAAGGGACACAAATATACGCAGCCAGCCGAGCGGCCAGAACACGGAGGGTTTTCGCTGCAGAGAAAAGCGGCTTGTTGCCTCTAACTAGTTTATCGATTTGGAGGCATTTTCATTCTGCGTGGGCGCTCTTTATGTCGGGCATAAAGACCGCTCGATGGCGTCGCGTGAGTCAGTGTAGGCTTGGCCGGCGTTCACAAAATCGTTGAGAAGTAAAAGAGCAGCCAATCTGCTTTGGGTTTCTTTCATGTTGTCTATTTATCTAAACCTCAAGCCTCCGCTGTCGGAAGCTCTCTTTTTGCCATGCTCTTGGCTTTATGCTCACACACGCAAAAACCGCTCTCGATAAGGCTATAGTGACATGGCTCTTTTCCATGTACAAGAATAGCAACTTAGTTTGGCGTGCTTGTATATCGACTACGTGAAGGCAGATGAAAAAATACCGACAAGATGCTCCAGTTTTGAGAAAAGCTCGACCAAACGTCTTGTTACGGCCTGGGAAAATGCGATGTAGCGGTTCACCACGCTGAACCATTATAGTTGCTTTCTCTTCTATGTTTGGTGCAAGTTATTCCAGTCTAAGGGAACGATGCTTCGTTTTAATGTCGATTCCGAGATTCCGAGCACAGAAGAAAATCAGTAAATTTTGAATACGTAGCAGAAAAAGAGCAATACAGTATTAAATAATGCATCACTTTGAAGAAGTTGTTGAGATGGTTTCTTGCTCCTTTTAGTCTGGCTTTTAAAGGCTGTTTAAAAGAACGAAGAGAAAATGAACTGGCGCCTTACACCAAGCGCAATGCAGATTCGGTTTCGAAGAGGGCGATTCAGCTAGATGATTGCAGAATGCTATCGACTGTTTTCTAACTGAATGCCTTCTATAGACCTAGGATTTTTAAGATGCGTCCTGATCGTATGAAGTATTGGGGATAACTTGCTTTAGGTCAGACATGATGACTTTATAAAGGACACATGCTTATAGCAGGGGACGCAATCAAATCAGAACGTTGCCCGGTATATATTTTTCTCGAGCACGTTGCACGGATCCGATCGCAGTTTTTTAAGACTGCTGGTAAGGTGCGGCGGACGGACCCAGTATGTTGCACTGTCCAACAGCGCTTTTCAAAGTCCTATGTATCTCGCAAAGTTTTCTCGTATGTTCGATATCACGGATACGACCGTGTGTTTGAGTCCACTATTGGTCGTAACAGGGCAGACTCAAACTGACACAATTGAATAGTGCGAGTCTAGTGGTGGCATAGATTCCACTGCTACCACAGCTTCCACTGAGCGAGCAATGAGCTGCGTGTACAGCTACGCGCATGACAAACAGCATGTATTCTGGATGTATCATTTGGCGCACGTCGTTTGATTGGAACGAGTGAACTGCAACATTATGTTCACCCGCCATGGTGGCTCAGTGGTTAGGGCGCTCGGCTACTGATCCGGAGTTCCCGGGTTCGAACCCGACCGCGGCGGCCGCGTTTCGATTGAGGCGAAACGATAAGGCGCCCGTGTGCTGTGCGATGTCAGTGCATGTTAAAGATCCCCAGGTGGTCGAAATTATACCGGAGCCCGCCATTATGGCACCTCTTTCCTCCTTTCTTCTCTTAATCCCTCCTTTATTCCTTCCCTTACGGCGCGGTTCATGTGTCCGCAGATATGTGAGACAGATACTGCGTCATTTCCTTTCCCCAAAAACCAATTTAAATTTCATTTCCATGCAAACATGAGGCGCATGTGATTTTCTGCCATGTGGCAAAGTCCGCTTCTTCAACGCTGAAGCTTCCGTTGCCGGGAGCTACGTTCTGGTCAAATGTTTAGTGGAATCCCCAAAGGTGGAGTAAATTTGTAATAAGGGAGTAATTACTCATTGGCATCCACTCGAACGTAGCCATAGGGCTCCAAAGGAAATCTATACAGCTTCTCAGAAATTTCGTAGTTAAATGAAAATTCGTCCTGGTCCAGGGTTTGAACCCGGGACCACCGCTTCGCCGGAGCA
The DNA here is from genome assembly GCA_030143305.2 of Amblyomma americanum. Lineage (NCBI taxonomy): Eukaryota > Metazoa > Arthropoda > Arachnida > Ixodida > Ixodidae > Amblyomma > Amblyomma americanum. Next base: position 156,030 of record JARKHS020033208.1, on the reverse strand, counting down.
GTCGCTCTACCACGTGAGCTAAGTGAGACGACAAGCTCATGGTAGGGCGAGAGCGAATTCATCAGTAACTCGAAGCGGGAACAGTGTGTGTCAAATGTTTAGGGGAAGCCCCCGAGGTCGAGTAAATTAACCCCGGACGGAGTAAAGTAACCCCGGACCAGGCCGAATTTTTCTTTAACTGCGAAGTTTCTGAGAAAGCTGTAGAGCTTTCCTTTTTTGTAGCCGTATGGTTACGCTTTGGTGGAAGCCAATGAGTAATTACTCCCTTATTACGAGTCGCGTTTTCCAGACGCCCCTCATCTCTGATCGCGCATGGCGACGGGTGACTCGCGGGGGCTGTTCGGCTCGCGCGAATTTCGAACACGCGAGGATTTAAACTCCATGTACGCAAACTTTCGCGCCAAGACACAAATGCAGGCTGGGCGCTCGCCTAGGGTTCCCCAAACAAAGTCACTTTTTTACCCGGAAGCGGATCGTTCGCACTTCTTTTTTCCGGTTGCTTATGCCTCGCTCACTGCGGTGAAGCACGTCTCCGTTTCGGCAGGCTCGCCGGCCTAGTTATCGTCGCTGTACCAAGACAGGCCTCAAATATATTTGACATATTGTTCGCCATGGATGTAAGGTAGAAGTTTAAAATTTTAATGAGCAACATCCTATTTTCCTATTTACTCTCTTTGTCTGTAAAGAAGAGCTAGGATGACATTTGGTAGCGACAGCTACATTACGGTAGCATTTCGAGCCTTCAGCGTGACGGCGCGCCACCCTGTGGCTGCACCGCCAAGCTGTCACGTGGTTGGTCACGTGGTGCGGAGCAGCTGCCGGCGGCACGGCGCTGTGGCTGGTCACGTGATGCGGAGCAGCTGCTGCTGCCGGCGGCGCGGCGCGCCGGCGAAACCGAGCTGCAGCAGTTGCGCGCATGCGCTATGTCAAGTGGGACGAAGATGAAGAAGGAACGGTGAAGGAACAGCACTAAGTACGGGACAGGAGACAAACATGGAAGTACAAACACGTACTTACTTAGCGCTGTACTTAGCGCTGTTCCTTCACCATGCAATACGAACTAGCCCGTTAACTCACTCTTCTGAAGAAGGGACGCCCAGCGAAACGGGGCGGCGAAAGACTGACTCTGCAATTCAACTGAGCAAGTTCCACACGGCCAGCTGCAGCTATCGCGTCACTCCAGGTTTAACCAGAGGTAAACCACCGGCAGTTCTTTTACGGATGATCAGGTGTTGCGGACAGGTGCTCTGCACGGCGAGATACGTATCGTTCTGAGTGCGGGCGCTGTATCCATACTCAACAATTCTGGACAAAAACATTTTTGAACGGGAAAGAGTTGATGAGCGCAATTTTTTCATACATTGTAACATTTAACTATAACCATCAATATGTCCGCAGATCTTCCATCAGCAGGGCTGCATTTTATTTTTGCTATTGACGTTTTTGCTATTGTCAAAAACTTTTCCCATTGGTTTTCTACGGCAGCCTTAACTGTTCGATGCGAGAGATGGAAAGACTACAGAAAGAAAGATTTTGCTACATATCGAAAGAGTGGACCACTACCTTCAATATTTATAAAGCAGTACCTCACAGGTTTCCAATATTCAAAATTTTTGTCCAAGAACGTTGGACGTGCGTAGGTGCGCTTCAGAGGTCGGTGCAGAAACTCGCAGCCGCCGCAATCTCTAGTGACAGCTTAACTAATTTCCAACAGAACGAGGTGACAGATTACGACACTGTTTGCTAAGTGCACGGCGAAGCTAGCAAGCCAATCCGTATCTCTTGGGGCGTACATCGCGTCGCCTTCCGCCGTCGCTTGCATGCAGCGTGGTGCGAATAGCAGCGGTGCTCGTCGCGCACTGCCGGTCGTGAAGGCTATGATCTGTGCCATCTGTGGGAGCGTGAATATGCAGGAACCTGCGAACTTCTTTTTGCGGCTCCTTGGGAGCCGCGAATCTTGCTCGTGATTTGCATACGCTTTGCGGGGAAGAGAGCGTAGCAAGCAGCATGACAGGAATACGTTGGCGTAACTTTAGCCATGGTCGTATACAGCTACGTACGCCATGCCTTAAATGAGAATCAGCTGAGTAGGTCGGGCGTATCTTTAGACACTACAGTTAGTTTATAGAGCATTCAGTCGGGTCAAGCTGCGTACCATATGAGCGCCCGGCCTTTACAAAAAATTTCTTTAGACAGTCTATAGACTGCCTACAGAATTCTGCCTATAAAGTCTATAGAATCTCTATAGACAAACCCTAGAGAACAGTCTAGAGTCAACAACCCTATAGGCAGTCTTTATACAATATACAGATTTATGGCCATACACATTTAGTAGTCTTTTGTCTATAGACTATAAATAGACAAAATAATAATGTATAGGAAGGCAATAGAGTCTATAACCAGTCTATAAACTGTCTATAGACCATATTTGTAAAGGGGCTGTGCGGGTTAATGCCGTATACGCACGAGACTGACGACCTGGATACCAACACCGACGGCGCGCAAGAATACGGCGAGGACCATGCAGCCGGAGTAACATGCTCAAAGTACACCTTGTAGGACCGCCTTTACCATGACATCAAGGGAAAAAATTCTCGAAAGAAAACTCAAGAAATTCCGTGAATGGACTACATCGAGCAACGACGCTTGGGCACGAACCACTCTGCCGTCCCTCTGGGAAACCGCAGGCGAAGCTGGGATTGACTGTCACGTGTAAAATGCTTGTCCCTATTCACTCTCTCCCACAATTAGGCTTTTGTGCTAGCTCAGTTTAATAAAGATTGCTGATTCACTTCTTATAGAACCACCACGACACTCTTACCATGCGCGCAGAAGCCGCGTGTACAAATAATGACTTGCAGTAAGTCAGAAACTAATTTATGTACTATCATATTATAGAATGAAATCGAAATATTCAGGAGGACACTTAATGGCTGATTACGTGTGACTGCGCGACAGTATTCCCTTATGCGTTACTGCATAGCAGACAGTGCACTGACACTTTGCACACATTTCATTTCATTTCGTAGACGCCCATGCATGTGTTGGTTGATGGTTCGACTCCCTATATAATGCTTACTCTGGTCGACTAGCAATTCTATTCTAGAGCTCATGGAGATTCGAACGCATCCAGTCCCACACTTGTGCGACAGTACCGGAGCCCGCAACCTTAGCGTCAGAAAAGCACGAATGGTAAAGTCGGTGCGTCCTTACTTAGACGGGGGTGTGTGTTTGTATGTGTACACAAGGCATGTAATTTATTCTAGCCTTTGGGAAAGCCTGCTTCAAGCTGATTTCCTCTCCAATTATGATTCTATTTTTATGTCATTCTTTTGTTTCACACCACGACATGTGGAACTTCAGGAATTAAATCGTGACGGAGGACGTTGGCTTTTTTCTCCGAGGCTTCTATGCTATTCATAAATCCGCAGCCGGTGCCAGGACCGAATTCTCAGCGCTAGCTTGCGCTTTAATAACTTGTGCTAATAGCCGGTACGTTGACTATCACGCATTGCCTTATCACGATGGCCGAAGGCACGGATGTGAGCTAGTCGCACGGATTGTTCTATGCTAGGGCTCATGTGGATTGGAGCTAGTCGCTCGAACTGCTATCGATTGCGATGCTGCAGTTTATGCATTCAGCTTTCAATTTGATCGCGATAGCTGTAGCATGTACTACAGTGGCAGCAGGGTTTTTGAGTCGCAGCACGGTTTCGAAGATTCTTGTATTTCGAAGGCTTTTCGAATTTCTAGTAACCTGCTGTTTCTCCACGTCTGCGGGCAGCTGGTAGTCCACATCCACGTTACAATGTGGTCATCGTGGCCATCATGGACATCCACGCGCGACATTCCTCTCTTTCTCTCTCATACACACACGTGCACACGTGCACAAGCCAACAACCCCCCCCCCCCGCCGCGCACGCACGCACACGCACACGCACGCACGCACACACACACACGCGCACGCACGCAAGCACACACCCACGGAGACACGCACACGCACGCACAGAGTTCGGCAAAATGAGCACTGTTCGAGAGCGAAGCAAGTACGGTTGTCTCACTTCGGATGTCTGCCGCCTGTACAACGCGAAATTGCGCACAAATACTCACACTCGTATTGATACGCACACACTTTCACATGTGCGCAACACAAAGACAGCGCTCCTGTGCGCTTCCTTCATTAATTTCACCCTTTCACTACGTAGAAACACAAAGTATCCGAGAGGAGAGCTTTTTCTAAACTTAACTGTTGCTCCCAAGCTTAATAACGAGTATTTAAGCTTTCCTCCCCCAAGTCCACCCTTCCGCCCTCTCCGAGTTCGCGCGATAATTAGCGAGAGCCGACTCTCCAAGCGGCAGTTACAAGTCCTCTCCCTGCTTCCGGAGGACCCATCGGATACACCATCGCCACCACTCCTATAAGAGCACCGCGCTGGAGGAAGCTCACATCCCCCTCTTCACCGAACGCGATGGCCGCACGTCATTTCCTGGGAACCACCAGACAGCGGGCATCGCAGAGCGTGAGTGCCGAAGGAGAGAGAGAGAGGAGGAGGGGGAGACCAAGTTAAAAGCCGACAGATTTCCTGGATGAAACGGAACAAGGACTTTTGGGCGCGAGATGCGGCTCGCGATGGAACGGGCCCGGTCGGGGGAAGTCATTTGGGCGCGGTGGCCGCACCGGCTCTGGTCGCGTCAACAAAAGCCCGCTCCTCCGGCAGCAGCCTAGCTGCGAGGCTGGCTCTGAGACTCGGGTTTCCCCTTTCTGCGACACCCTTTCCTTCCCTCCCGTTCCCCGAGCCAAGGTTTCCCGGAACCCCGCGCTCTGTCCCTTATCTCGCTCGAGCACGCAGCCGAGCGGGCTCCACTGGGTGTTCGGTAAATACGGATTTCTGCTGCCGCGTCAACCGTTGCTTTCTCTCTCTTCCTCTCTCAGCGCCTTCTTTCTCTCTTTGTAGGAGATGTTTACGGGCGCTTCTGGGCGTGTGTTTTTCACGGAGGTGCCGCTGACCGCTTATCTGTGGCGGAGCCGCTCGGAAGGCCTCTCGGCCCCGTCCGAACACACCTGTTGACCGAGAAAAGTTCCCCTCTGATCTTCTGATGCCGCGAAATACAAGCGGACGAACGGTTATAGCGCGCAGGAAAGATGGGAAGCAGTAGGGAGAGGGCACATGGGAACGGCGTTCTTTTTGTTGTTGGTTTGTTCTTTACTATCCAACTTATCAAAGCCGATAGAAGCGAGAAGAAAAAGACATACAGTTTGTTCCACCTCTATTTTTTTTTGCCGGGACTTGTTGAAGATTTATAATATGTGTCTTTACCCTTGAAGCCAGTGACTGACCTCACTGTTTGGTTATGGTGGGAGCGGCGAAGAGCGGAAACGGGTTCGAAAATGTACGGCTGCCTGCTTACCGTTGTTTTTACCATTATTTAAACCAACACCATGGTAGTCTCGAGGGACAGTGAGGAAATTTTTACCGGTGAAGATATTTCCGAATGCTATCTTTTCTCTATTTTGCACCTAATTTACAAGCCAATGGTTTAGTGTCCAGGTTTTATTTATTTGTTTCTTTAGCCTTCCTGTGCATCTTACCTTAACAAACAGGAACCTTTACCTTAAGCAGGAACAGCAAGGACTCAAGCCAAAGTTATATTCGGGGAATCTTCTTGCAGTGAAGTGAGGAAGTTTTTGAAAACCAGCCCTTAATGACGTCCTGTACTGATGGTACCCTGAATACCAAATGAACACAAAATGAAATAGAACGTAAAAATACTACCCTAGGCGTGCTTAAAACATTACTGAAGCGTCCAATAACGTCGGTTGACGACCGTAGGCTTCTCCTTCAAACACGGCGACAATAAAGGAGGGCAGCTTGTTCTGTGTTAAATAAAGGGGCGCACATTGCTGACCGGTCCCCAGCTTTGGGTTCGCAATGAAGCCAGTCGCTTCGCACACAACGAATACTTTCTTATAAAGAAACCTGCAGTTCTTTTTGGATGCTTTTCCTTCTAAAGGTAATCTAAGCAGTGAAGCCCACAGACAGAGGCACTAAAATGTATAACATCGGGGTGATCGCGCTTCCGTATCATTGTATGTGATCGCAGTTGCTTTCTTTCAAGCGGTTTATGCTATGTGCTGACAACGTTAAACTTAGTCATGGAGTTGCGAGATCAAAACTACGTGACTGCCTCCTGCAGGACAGCTTAGTGAAAAGCTCGTGTGCAAGCGGTGAAGCCAACTAACCAAAAGAGGCAATGATCACTCGCACAATACCCACACGCCGTCAGCGCTTGACGGGGACTAAGGAAGGAGCGGTCCCGCGTCGGTCACGGAGATTCCATTGCGCGTGCGCAGCAGGCTTTCGGTAATATGGTATAGTTAAACGCCTTGTTTGTTGCGGTATGTGGCTCGACTAATCATGCCGTTTGAGAATTGGCTTCCATGCGGAGGTATCTAGGTTGTCGAGCTTGAACGGATATATTTGCAAGGAAATACAACACACCTGCTAGCATGTCAGACTGCACGAGAAGCTTGTCTGATCCAGGGAAACACCCAGCCGATTGAGCGTCTTCACTATTGGGGGGGGGGGGGGGGGGGGGGGATATGTACGATATAACAGCACACATTTATCGTAACGTTGTAAAAATACATCAGCTACGAAATGACGTTGCCTACTCCCCCATGCTCGCCTTAAATATATTCGCTAGCTGTTAATGAACGGTGACCTTGATAGGTGCACTGTGAAATGAAAAAAATATTTTGGAAGGTTTTGTTTCCATCTGTTCCTATGTGACGCGCCTACGCCCGTTACCCCTGCCTGGGAGAAGCTTCGGTACACACAAATTAAGGCATTTTAAATATTTATCGGCTTTGAAATTACGTTCACCACTTTCACATTCTTTTCAGAGGTGCACTTGACGCGGTAACGAAATGACGATCTCATAGATTCACACCAAGATCTGAAAACTTTTCATTGCATACATTTTTGCACCCACCGGTCACAGCAGCACCATCGAATGCTGCTTAGATGACAGATCGGTGTTGGTCTGTACAGCTACGCTAGTACATCTAAGCAATGCTAATATTGTCAATAACTGCGGTACTCTTTAGAGCGATATGAGCGCTGTGAATCTGACCGACCGTGTGAAGAGATATTGTGACGACGAAACAATCTGAAGGCTTTGGAGCATGAAATGTTGCGAGTTGAGGGGGGAACTCACCGACTTCAGAAAACAGGGGGAACTGGGCGCTTTCAGGATGTCATCATGTCGCCTAAATTAGCGCGAGCTGCATTTTGCAGGGGATCACAATAGCCCTGCGACACAGGGATAGAGGCCGGCCAGGCATTGATCAAGTCTGGCCAAATGATCGGTGTGACGTACGGAGTGCATTCAGGCCTAATGACTATCTAACGCCGCTAGCGCGTTGGAGGGGCTCGGCGTGGAGCATTTGTTTATTTATTTATACACTGATACTGCAGGCCTTCTAGAAACATGCCCAAGTAGGAGGGGCAATACAGGACAAGGCATGAGAATGAAAAACAACGATAAAAACTCAAGAACAGGATGCACTGCGACTCAACAAGTAATTTCTTGCACTTACACTAACAATACAAAACAGAAGAAGAATAGCGCCTGTGAAATTATAACAAGTGGGTAAATTGCTTTGCTAAACAACACAAACTTAAAAAAAAACACAAAACGAAGGAATTTGAAATACATACAAAAACGTCGGCTGCACACACTGTTTATATTTGACTTAGTTTACTAGAGAAACATTTTCTAACTCTTCCGAAAAGCTCTTTGACTGTGATACCTCTACAGGAATGGAATTTCATTCGTTTACAGTACGTATATTCGTTTTTGTAGGCGGTATGCTGTGGACTTCGGCAAAGACAGCGTCTATTTGTGTCATGACACCGTCTGCGTTGTTCTTTTGCTCTCAACATACGATGTGGGAGGTGCAGGCAATTACACTGGCCACGCTTTACAGAGCTTCGCTGCCCATGGCTTTTGCGCACTTTCTGACAGGCATATTTTCAAGCACAAGTCGCCCGTTTCTGTGATGTTCTTCAGTAGCACCGAGCTGCGTAATTCGGGTTTCTGCCACTAGTGACGTCAAGCCGTTCAATACTACGCAGGAGCAAAGAAATGAAATTTCGTTAGGCCTGAACACTTGACATGTATCCAGGATAGCCAGAATAGCAGCACTAAAGCACTCGTGGGTCATCTTCTATGGCGGCTTCATTTGTGAGCTGTAAATAATCGCATTTATTTATACGTAGCTTTAATCCATCAATTTGAAAAACCGTAGCCAGTGGCCTAGAGCGGTTTGAGCAACCGCCTTGGGTGCGGCGTTCGATCCCCAATACCGCTGGTTCACCACCGGTTTTCAAAACACAAGCTCTACACTGGCAGAGTGCTCATCTTTTCTGGGATTAAATGCCCGGGGAAGTAAGAATCGGACGTGACTTTGTGTGCACCAAACGCATGTTTGTTATATGGCATCTTTAGCCAAACTGGCCAGGTGTCATTAAGAAAACAAATCATAAATATTCTTATTACCAAGAAATAGGAACTCGCCACCAATTTGTACACCAAAGGAAGCGTAAAGAAACGGCAGAACAGCCGTAATCAGAGAAGATGCCTCAGGGTATACCTCTAAGATGTGTCCCACTTTCCCACTCATATCACGCCACAAACTCGCGCGCTTGCTTTGCTGGCTAATTCGCGACAAACGACACGCCGACCAGTCATCAAACAAGAGGAAAAAAGATATGCGAGACAAGCCGCTCAAAACATTCCCGGCCACTCATTGTGTTCCATCTCGGCCATCAAGTCCCGTCCCTTCCGCCGGATCCGTTCGGGCACGGATCGCCGGCCGCGCAGCGTCAGCGCATCAGTCCCGCGGTCACCTCGGGCTCAGCACCTATAGGGGCCGGCAAGGCAGCACCGCCAACGGAGCTTCCCCATCTTTGTCGCGCGGATGGGTCCCCAGGGGGAAGGGCCGGCGTCGGCACAGCCAGTGCCCACGCTCGCGCCGATAGCCACGCTTGGACGGTTCGCGGTCAGAAGCTCGCTGCGCGCTCCGTGACCCGCATGGTCGACAGCCGTCTTGGAGGCAGTCAGCCGCGCGGAACGGCTGCGCTTCTCCCGGGGCATCTTCTCCGCACGCGAGGAGATTGGGGAGAAAACAGGGAGAAAGGGGAAAAAGCGCCGAGGGGAAGCAGACTCCTCTCTTCCCTTGCCCCTTTCGGGTTCCTCCTCCTTAGACTCGAACCGCCAGCCCAGCCATTTCCCCGGGATTCCTTTTCTTGGCGTATTTTGATTTCACCGCGTTATCTCCTCGATCACACTTCCCCACTCCCCAATCCTTAGTCTTCCCTCTGCTCTCTTCTCCACCGCGCCGGTTAAGGTGGCCCACGTGCGGAAAGTCAGCGAAAAGAAAAAGAACGGTGTTTCTTCGCTCCTTTCGTCATCCAGTGGTTCCTTTTTACTTTTCTTTGCGTCGCAATAAAATAACGATGTGCTTGTCTTTCGTTACGTTCTCCATGTCTCTTTTCCGATAACCCCTTTTACGGATTCCCTCGATCGCACCGCTAAACCGCGCACGGGACAGGCACGGAAGCATCGAACGATTCCCCTTTTCTTCCCCCCTCCCCATTTCCTTTCTCCGAAATATCCTAACTCGGAACGGCTCCACCCTTGTGCAATCTAACATAACCTGCATTCCACCTCCTTCCTTGTTCGCCGCGCCCTTCTTCCCTCAACGGGCACGTCCCTCCCTTTTTTCCCGCTGCCCCCATTCCCGCAGCTGCGCTCCCGGAGGTGACCTCCGCGTGCACCGGAGGGGGAGTCACTTACAAGCCACCCGGCGGATCCTCCTCGAGCAGCTCCGTCCCTGAGCTCCCCATCAATGAAAACAGCCCAGCGGGCAAGCATAACGGAAAGGAGCGGCGGGGGAGGAAAAAAAGGGGAAAAAAGGCGGATCCACACGGCCGTGAGGCTGGAGGCTTCGACCTCCTCCCCTCCTTTTCTTCGTCGTCGTCGACGACGACGAAGAAGACGGCCGCGCGAGCGCTTCGGTGCGCAGCCGGCACCCACAGCGGCCGCATCTGCGCTTCCAGTCGATGTGCGCTTCGCTTCGCCGGCGAAAAAAGGGGGACAGGAACGGAAAAAAGGGGAAGCGTGGACGCGGGAAGAAGGGAGGACGGTCACCGCTGCTGCCGGAGGATCGCTGAGCTGTGCCAGTGTTGCAGCCCGCTCGTCCGCCGCCTTCTACGCCCAGCTGCGTTCCTTACCTTTTTATCTTGGCTCGTACATCCGATCTGGCAACGGTTTCTGTACAGTTCGGTTTTGTTGTTCTCTGCGCCGCCGACGACGCCGCGGCGCTCTAACCGACCGCCAGCGGCGGTAGCAGCCGCCTCCCCTGCTTCTTCTTCTGCTGCTGCGTTGCAATGCTCCGTATACACCGCAGCCTCAAACTGTGTGGGCGCACGCGAACTCCGCCCACCACCTCCGCCGTTCGAAATCCTCCTTCTCTTTCCCGACGTTTTCTTCCCTCCTCCGCCGCGGGCCGTCCTCATCTTCGCATCCTTGGCCAGGCGCAGTCTCATTTTCTGCAGCTCATCACGTTTCCGCCAAAGCCCCCGAATCACGGTAATTTGGACGCTTATACCAAAAGGGGGGGGCACGACGACTTTGGCGCCCGCCTCCCCTCTCTCCCCTTTCGATCCTCCCCTTTTCCCTTTTTTGGCTCCTTCGTTCGCCCCCTCTTCTTTCCGCTGAGCGTTTTCGCGCTAATGTCGATTGAGCGGCTCACTGGGCTCGTTCCTTGTTTGTTCGCGGGTCTTTCGGGGAGACTGCACAGTTTCGAGGCGGTTACTTGCGAAATTCGCTCGCACGGGCTACGCCGAACGCTCCGGCCAAGCGAGGGAACTGCGCCCGCAGAAAGGAACACCCAGTCGTGCTCAGCTTGGATGTGACGAGCAAAGTGAGAGCATGTACAAAACATCAGGGACAAGTCATTCCCTAAAATGAATGGATATTTCGGTATCTTTCGCAAGGGAGAACCGTCTCCGCATGCGTTACTGGTGGCTAGTTGTGACGCTGTGCATAGCGGTTTAAGGCAACGGTATACAAAAACGTCCTGATGTGCAGCACACGCGCGCACACATGGCGACAGACGCAAACGCTACCACGCGTTTTCTGACTCCCAGACAATAGAGACATTTAAAATAGGGTGACCCTATTGGTTAGGGGCATTGGGGAATAGCAGGGCGCCAGTGCGCAGACACAGGACAATAACGCCCCTTCAGGTATTGTCCTGCGCATGCGCACTGGCGCTCTGCTATTTCTTTTTGCCCTTAACCGATAAGGTCACCCTGTTCTAAAAGTCCATATTAGCGTTTTGTGCATCAAGCGCACGGTGTATTGTCTGGTGCTGTGAAGCACACGCGATCTTTCCTCTGATGCTGGCGAATACAGCAAGAGATTTCAACTCCTGTGTAACAGAGCACAACACCGTCTGCGTGGCTTCCTGAAACGCGTTTAAGGAATGTTCAACTTGTTGACTCAGCGTGAAGGTGCGAAGACACTCTGAATACTTCAGCCCACGTTTGTAACATTACGGTGCTTGAAAGCACGCATTTGCCTTACCGTATTAGGGAAAGCTATATATGTTCAAAATACCTTTCCTACTTAGGAAAAAAGCTGAAATAATGTGCCTTTTCTCGAACGATGAGTAGCTCCGTGAAGAAAGTCTTCTTGAGAGGCTTGCGCCAGCAGCTGTCACCACGTTGCGAACCACATTTAAATTGCGATGTTTACAAGTCAACGATGACGCAGGTGTTACTACTTTCGTTGTGATCAGGCCGGTACAAAAAAAAAAAAAAACTTTGCCGGAGACACTTATGACTGCTTACGTGTCAGAATGAAATCATTATATGTAGAACCTCACAAGGTAGATCAGCACATTTGTGTCCAGCATGTTTCCGATGCTGTCGCGCCCAGTGACTGCGAACCGAGAGCATGGGACATTTACATATCTTCATTGCATTGTGTCGCCACCTGGTGTCCCAGTGCGTAGCCCTCTGCGCATGTTGATGTAGAATGATGATGCAGGCACTGCCAAGGGTCATAGAGTAGAGAGCGAAAATCTTGATCCCCATGTCCAAGCAGTGGATGGTGGTAATGCACTGGTCGAAATCGAACGACTTTGAATAAAGGATTTAACGTGAACTCGGCGCAGAAATAGGAGAACTTTAAAGATCCAAAAAGATTTTCGGCGAACAGTTTGAAAGCACCAAAAACGAGCGCAGCAAGCTGATCAAACAATATTCAGCTCTCAAGTAGGAAATTAAAAAAAAAATTCTGAATAAGCGCTAAGGCTTAAAAAATCAACCACGACCAACGATTGAACGCGTCAGAACGATATTTTGGGATGAGCAACATTGATATTTAAAGGAGTACCTCACTTCAAAGAATAAAGCCTTCTAAATCATCATCATCAGCCTGACTACACCCACTGCAGGGCAAAGGCCTTTCCCATGTCTCTCCAATTAGCCCCGTCCTTTGCCAGCTGCGGCCACCCTATGCCTGCAAGCTTATTAATCTCATCCGCCCACCTAACTTTCTGCCGTCCCCTGCTACGCTCGCCTTCTCTTGGAATCCACTCCGTTACCCTTAAAGGACCATCAGTTATCTTGCCTTTGCATTACTTGCCCGGTCCAATCCCATTTCTTCCTCTTGATTTCGAGAAGCATGTCATTAACCCGCGTTTGTTCCCTCGTCCACTCTGTCCGCTTCCAGTCTGTTAAGGTTACACCTATCATGTTTCTTTCCATACCTCGCTGCATTGTCCTTAACTTAAGTCGAACCCATTTTGCTAGCCTCCACTTTTCTGCCCCGTAGGTGAGTACCGGTAAGATTATGCTGTTGTACACTTTTCTCTTGAGGGAAATTGGTAAACTGTCATTCATGATCTGAAAGAAACTGCCATATGCGCTCCACCCCATTCTTATCCTAGTTATTTCCCTCTCATAATCCGGATCAGCTGTGGCTATCTGCCCTAAGTAGACGTATCCCTTACCAGTTCCAGCACATCGCTACCAGTTGTGAACTGCTGTTCCCTTGCGAGACTGTTGAGCATTAATCATGCTCATTGAACATTGATGATGCTTTGCGGCTCATCTCCTGAGTTACTTAACAACGCGAATCGCAGATTAAAAATTTATTCCGCATTAACTCTTATCCCCAACTGTTCCCAATCCAGGCCTCGGGGCACCTCCTGTAAACAGATCTTCTAAATACTCGTCATAAAATTGGCGAGCGTGTCTACTGTTGAAACTGACGTAAAAGTGTGTCATCGAGTTTCCTGTGGAAACGAGGAAGCTATCCGTAACATTGTTGTGCAATTAAAAATCTGCAATAAGCGGGACGCAGTGCTTCAGACGGCTAAGAAAACAACAATCTGTACGCCCATTCTCGGCCATCAGTCTAGAACTCTGATATTCATTAACCATTTATGCCCAGGCATGAAACGGTTGCTTTGCAAGGCCATCGCCAGAAAGACACGAACTGGCGTTTTGTATAGCTAAGTTTCGTGAAGGTCCTTGCGGGAAAGTAGGAATGTTACTCTTTTTTACACATTCTTCACCCGCGATAGATATGTTGAAAATATTTCCTGAATAAACATTCCGGTCGGCGTATTGCCGTAAAAAAAAGATATCTGCATCTCCCGGTGACGTGAATTGTATGGTATCGTGCGCAATCGTCCTAAAGTTGTTTTCACGTGTTCTCATCTCAAAATTCACACAATATGAATCAAGCAGGACGAACTTTCTTATATGAAATAAAGTTGGACTCAACTATGCTGTCTGACATGTGGTGCATGTGTAATGACCTTTATATACGCGTTTTTCTCAAACCCATCGAGCACACTACGGGGTGAGCTTGCAGTCATAATGAGAAATGCATTTCGCTTTGACATCGCTGCCAAATTTGCTTCCATGGAAGTCAGTGGCTAAAGCTAATATCACGCAACCGAGAGAGTCATCCGTGCGTGCTGGCCGTCCATCTTCAAGCTTGTGAGGTGTCCTTTTTTGGGCTTGGAGATCAAACTGCCTCGCACACCTGCCTGGGATAAGTTGCTTTACTTAGCTACTTATTTCCCTGTCAAGTGCTCAAAATAAAGTGCACTTACGAGGAGTGCGCTTAAGCCCCTCGAGTGCACTTCACGCTAAGCGGGGCTAAACGGGTAAGCAGAGCGCGCTCGTAAGTCCGGGAGTGACGGCTCAGCTGAAAACTAAAATTTTCAAAACAGCGATTTGTAAGCGTAACCTTCATAAATATGCTCATTTAGAGGAGTATAGCGCATAAAAATGAACATAACTTAATTTTCGGCCTCGAATGGAATTTGTTTTATGGTAATAGCAGTAAAAGTCAATTTACTAGTACATAACACAACACATAACATAACCCATAACATAACACATAACATAACACATAACCTAACATTACACCGGATAACGGCTCATTACAGCGCATTTCACAGGGATGTGTTGCTTTTCTGGTCGCTTCATAAAACGACCGTAAATAGTTAAAAATAAATGTAACAGGTAATATCAGCTTGCTTGAGAATTTTGTTATATACCTATTACATTTTACGCCCCAAAAAATCACTGCCTTCGAGGCCGCGTACTCAATCCTCAGAGTGTGTTCTGTAAGCGCACTATGACCTGAGTGCGGACTTCGGCGAGCTCACTTATGTTAGGCTGTTTAGCTCTGCTAGGGTGCACGTTTAGAAGGTGACAATATAATAATAATAATAATAATAATAATTGGTTTTGGGGAAAGGAAATGGCGCAGTATCTGTCTCATATATCGTTGGACACCTGAACCGCGCCGTAACGGAAGGGATAAAGGAAGGAGTGAAAGAAGAAAGGAAGAAGAGGTGCCGTAGTGGAGGGCTCCGGAATAATTTCGATTACCTGGGGATCTTTAACGTGCGCTGACATAGCACAGCACACGGGCGCCTTAGCGTTTTTCCTCCATAAAAACGCAGCCGCCGCGGTCGGGTTCGAACCCGGGAACTCCGGATCAGTAGTCGAGCGCCCTAACCACTGAGCCACCGCGGCGGGTAAGGTGACACTCTTCGTATTCATTTTTGCTCACAGCGCAAATTTGAACTCGCCCAAATATCTGCTTTGTTTCGCGCTTTGTTTTGCGCGCTTGACAGGGATATTACTTGCTCCTTGTTACTGTTGCTTGCTACTTAAGCTACTTAGATGGTTGCTTACTTAGCTACTTTAGTGACAATAACTTCACTTTAATACTTGAGGGTGATTTCAATGCCGATGCATTGACGCCCTGTTCTCCTCATGTGATGCTTTTATCGGTTATAAGATAAAGTGACCATACGATTTCAACAAGATCAGCGACACGGTTCACGGCGCCGAGCGCCACACTTTCACAGACATGAGCGACCACTTTCACACGCTTATCATACGAATAAACTCTTCATAAGCCTAAATGAATTATAAGCTTATGACAGAACAAAATATCACACCTCTGACTTCGGATAGTCATCGTTAAAGCCTCATGAACGAAAGTTGGGATACTTTACAGATGCTGTATATGAATTATTCACTGTTTTCTTCAAACACGTTTACGGCTGCCATTTTACGAACGATCTGAGAAAATGGGCGCTAAAATCTAACCCACGGATACCAGCGATTCCTTAAGGATGGTAAAAAGAAAACTAAGCTGTATAAAGAGTTTCTCGAGATCAAGTCATTCAGCGATTTAAAAAGCTTAAACGATATCAAAACAAAGTAACTGCCTTTCTTGACAGTTCCAAATGGAGTGCCTTTCAGGGCAATGCGCAAACATGGTCAACATTTGACCAACCGCTTAACTCGACACCATTCACGTCAGGTGTTAACAAACCGATCGTTGAGGGTCGACCACTAGTCTGCCGAAATGCTCAAGAGACTTTGAGGGATTCTGTAAACAACGCGCAATGCTCTCAGCTTGAGACACATGGTACTTGAAAAAATAATATTACCATATTTCTTGAACTTACTCACGACCAGAAAGTTTTATAATATTACAGCGCATAATACCGATGACATTCAAATTGCGCCCGTAAAATATGCTACAGATAGTATACGTAGCTGCGGTGCATAGTTACATTTATAACCTTGCCTTATCAACAGAATCCATCCCGAAACTGATGCAGATATCAAAAGTCATTGTATCTGAAAACGAAGATATGAATGAAATGTCTAATTGTAGAGCGGTATATATATTCTGCCAATTGTTTGCCGAAAGCTGGGAAAAATTACCTTCCACGAGCTCATCCTTATTCTGCACCAAACTCAATTTACTGTCTTCTCGTCAATACAGCTTTTCGCAAGGGACATCCACCAAAAAAACGTTATTAGCTCAAAAAATAAGTAATTCTTGAAGCCGTTGAGTATAACGAAGTATGCATGCATTGCAGTCTTCACAGATTTTTCAAAGATCTTCGATAGCCTGAAACAGAAGCTTGAACTGTTTGGCGTACGTGGCAATCTACTCCAGCGCCTTTTGCAACCCAAAGAAACAGGAAAAAAGCGTCACGATGTACATAAAGACGACTAGACGACCGTTTGCCATTATTCAGTGCATCTCGTTGTTGTTTACAAGATTATGCACAGTTTAGCGACAAGTTAGTAAAAGGAGGAAAGAACTTCCGGTCTTCGATGTCTTCTACTCCTGTATTCTTTTCTAAAAGAAAAATAAACCGTTATTTATATATTTACTGACTGACTGACTGACCTGACTGACTGACTGACTGACTGACTGACTGACTGACTGACTGACTGACTGACTCACTACTGACTGACTGACTTTAACCGGATTTACTTCAGCGCTACTAGGAAGAATGCACTTAATATTAACGATCGCATTAGCCAGGCGGAAAGGACGCCCAGCGATGACTCTGAATCTCACTGGTAGGCCATCGTTGTCGATACTGACTAGTTGTTTGATATTTCGTAAAACTGTTTATTTGTTATATCGTATTTATTTGTTTTTGCTTTTATCTCCCCAGAAACTGTTGGTTTATTCTTCAGCCTAGCTATAGTTTGCTCTGATATGTATATACAACTTTTGTGTGCTGTACTTCTATCTGGAACCGGCGTTTTAATCAGTTATTGAAATTTATCTTAAAATGTGTTTCTTATGATGTATGTAGTCCAACACACGTGAACCTTTTTCAGCAATTTTTTGTTCACAAAGTTGTACTGGAACATTTCTAGAGCGATATATTAAAAATAACCTTGGCAGTTGTCGACCTCTACGTCATACACCTGCATTATCCCTTTCCCGTACTCGTAGCAAATTTGGCAAACATACTCTATGCTATACACAATTTTAGTGTCGATAGGGGGGGTGCCGCTATGTTTGTTTAACCCGAGCGCCACCCCCCGCCGACGTCATCATAGCAAGCACGGGCTGCAAAACGAAGCAGGCTGTTATCTCACGTAGTGCCACCCTCTCTTTTTTTTTTTTCTGAGCCTAGAAATTGTGTTTAAGGGTTCGCCTTGGGCTTGTTCACGTGTGTGCTATGCCAATAGCGCCTGCAACAACCAACCAGGAGGAGGCGACCATGCTTCGACGGAGCGGACGGTAATAATCGATGAGTGCCGTCTCCGATTTTGTCTCCGATTCCCTGTAGAGCAAAGTGGCATCGGGTGACATGGCGAGAATTCGAAAGAAAAATCTGTTTGAACACAAAATTGAGGTGAGCGATTTGATATCCATGGTTCCGAGGAGCTCACGACGTGTCACCCTGTTCGCAAACTGAACATTCGGGAGACAAAAGCGAGCTGCATGACCGAAACGGATCCACGTCTCATCATTGCGATGTTTTTTTGCTGTGATACACGGGATGAAAGTGAACTTGGGTCTGTCCTGCGCTCACGTACATAGGTCTGTTCATACTACGAGCGACGCAAGCCAGTCCACTGACAGCAATACGCATTCTCGCCTGCCCCGCCCCCGCCAGTACTCACTGGTCCACAAATACTGAGAACTACACAGACGTATAGGTTTATACGTGCATGTAACGCTTTTACAGCTTACCGAATCGCTGCGCCTGCGTTGAGAATTCCAATCTTAGTTGGGGGCGGGCACAGGTCAAATTGTACCGTTTGTTGTATGTACACCACAGTTATGCATCGTTCCGTTGAATGGACCTGCTTACAATGCATTCGATGTGCTTTACGGCCCCTTTTTTAGCCATTTAAAATACGCGCGCTCTCTTCCAGTCATCTAGGTGCGCGCGCAGGCAGCGCAACAGCGCATGACCGAACTGTTGCTCGCCAATGTGGCGATCACTGCGGTGAAGGCTTGATAAGGCCAGCGAAGCGTAGCGCTGAAGGAGGGGGGGAGAGAGATTCCTGCGGGAGCGTGGTCACGGATTCAGTGGTCAGCACGAGAAAGCAGGATGTAAGTACATACTAAATGGACGGTGGGGCGACCCCGTACCGGTATGAGGAGCGCAGATGGAAGTGGCTCCTGCGACGATGGAATATCCCTTTGGCGTGAGTGGCTGCTACGCAAGCAGCCAGGTTTCAAGTAGCGTTTCAAGTCCTCATCGCCGCCGGTCAGTCTCATCCGCGTCTTACTGCACTTTCTGTCTAGTTATTTTTAACTGGCATTTCGACTCTCTATTTCTGTACTGCCTCGCTCAGGTCTAGCGCCTGCTTTGCTGTAGCCTTAGCCTTGCGCTGTCCCGAGAGGTAGCCCATGCTTGGCTCTGTTGTTCTACGATGTGGCCCTTTTTGAAGCGTTGTTATGGTCCGGAATAAACCGGTCTCTTTCATGCTGAGTGTAGGTGTGTCACTCGTCGGGTAAGACCACGGCTCACGGACTCAGTTCCCTGGAAGGCAGGGCCTTCAAATCGAACTATTTATTACAATGCATGACAGAGTTTACCCTCCCGTGCATACCGTGTGTTCTTGCTTCTTTCGTTGCCGTCTCTGTGTGTTTGCTCATTTAGCAGTTAGGTAAAAAGTTCGTGTCATCGCTTCTATTCATGACATGCTGTACCAATGCGATTAGTATTTTGCTACTAAACGCGTTTTTTTTTTAGGGGAGGAGAGGGTGGGTGGCGATGCCTACACGCTCCCGGTTTTCGTGAAAATATAGGGTGGCGAAATCAGATTGCGACGAAATTGGTGAAGTCTCTACATCGTGTGCTATTGACTTAAAACAGCTTTGCCCGAACCATCCAAGAGTCTCCTAAAATCATGCACAGAGTAGTTAGTAGGCCAGGCGCTGTGCTTCGTTCCGCACCCAAGATTAAGCATAGACCGTGGGTTTCTTTCTGTCTACATTTCATTCACACAGTGCGCTGAGCATACGCGTATGCTTGTTGTCGGCGCAAGTGTTTTCTGTTCACCAACGACATCCACTGCCATTTTACTACCATGTTATCACTAGCCTGTCAATTGTACCTTCATGTTCTTGTTTGTTATATTGCAACGTACACTAAAGTCCCATCCCCTATATAACACCAGCAATAAGGACTTTCAGGGGTATCTTCAAATTAATAAATTAAAAACTCGGGGCCGGTGGGAAAGCGGTGAAGAAATCGTCATCGCAGATGCACTGAGACCATGGCATGACCTGGTGCGCGTACATACTCGCGTTTTTTTTTTTTTTTCAAGTTCTGGTGACTATTGCCTCAGCCCGCAATAAAACCTTCATGCCTAGAGTACGTTGGCGTTACTTGCAACAGTTCAACTTTTGTTATATAGACGAAAAAACACACATTGCAGGTGGCTAAACAGCTGGACGTTGCTTTGCGTGCCGGATTAACAGCCCAGGGGACGATGGCAATAAACAGTGGAGTGTCACGCAGCGCACGCGTTTGAGAGTATTTCTCTCTCTCCTGGCCGCTCCTCGTAAAATGGTGGCTATAATCCGAACATAATTAATATTCTTCTTTCCAAAATGATAAACTGCGACTCCACACGCGACATTCCTTAAAATCTCAAGGCGCTGCAAACAAGCTAATTATGGGTCGTTTGTTGTGTCTTTGTAAAAGTTTTGTTGTTATTATTTGTGATAGGCTCATTTTCATCGCTTTTTCTTTAAACCAGTATAATTTTGCGACTAAGTGTCGCTGTTAACTGCAGGGCCTCACGCGCAAGCCACGCTGATGTTTTAGGTGAACCTAATTTCTATCATTTTATCTGTACAGATTTGTGAACAAATTATTATTAAGATTGATCGATTGATTGATTGATTGGTTGGTCGATCGATTGACTGATTTACTGAGTGAGTGAGTGAGTGAGTGAGTGAGTGAGTGAGTGAGTGAGTGAGTGAGTGAGTGAGTGAGTGAGTGAGTGAGTGAGTGAGTGAGTGAGTGAGTGAGTGAGTGAGTGAGTGAGAATGATATCTCGTCCGTCTCTGCGGCACGCGCAAGTACCAGAAGCTAGTGCTTCTCTAATGTTGAGTGCCAGGCAGGCTGAGTCTGAAAGTGCGTGTGCTGCATGGAGCGAGGCGCGGATGTCGTGATTTCGCACCGTCCGCAAACGGTGGGGGCGCGGGGACGAGATGGACACCGCGACATAGAGAGTGAGGGAAGAGGGAAATAAAGAGAGAGAGGAGAGAGAAGAGTCCTATGAGAAGAAGGGGGGGGGGGGGGGGTTGCTTTCAGCGCGACACCGCCACCGCCCTAATCAGCTTAGCGTGACGCCGTTCGACCGAGGAGCCCAAGAGTCCTCCCGCGACGCGCCTCTGCATCTCGTCGCCTCGACCGCGGCTCAGATCGCCGAGGGCTTACGGTGGTTTGGGGGGGAGCGCTCGTTGCAACTCGGCGTGCAGTGCGGCCGGCTATCCTTTTTCATCGCCCGGCGAAGGCATGACCCGCCAACCGCGCCCCCGACCGCGTGTCGGCGCCGGGCCTTGAATGAATGGGCACGATGCGCATCCTATATAGCCAGGGTATATAGAGGCTCCCATATAGCTCCCCGGGTCACTGCGGCTCATCTCGTATTGACACGAAAGGAAGGGGAGGGGGAGGGGGTCTGTCAGCTATTATGGCCACAGCGACTGAGTCTATATCAAAGCTTGTGTCAATGCCTGCTCGTGCTTTGAGCGATGAGATGAAGTTGGGTTGCAGAGATCTTAGAGATGACAAATACAGAAGTGAATAAATAGTAGGAGGCGGAATGGGCATTCGAACCTTTTAATGCATAAGCATTGTATGTCTATGTTTGCGGTTTCGTGTCATCACGAGCTTGTCATCACGATAACGTTCGAACGGATTGAGTGCTAAAAGAAAAAGAATGGTTGCATTAGATAGAGCATCAAAAAATCTCGCAGGAGAAATCATGAGGTGCATGTGGGGGGATTAGTTAATTAATTAGAGCCATATAAGTGCGAAAAAATGTGATAAAATGGCGTATGTGGTCGCGTGTCACAGTGGAAGTCAAAAATGTGATGGGTTACATCGACGTCTGGAAAAAAAATGTGGTGTGACGTCGTATAGTGCGACAATTGATTAGAGCGTACGAATTCCTTCAATGCGGGTGCCGCAGTGATCTGATATCTTTGCTGGTGGTAGCTGTTGTGTATCTCAGCAGAACTAGCTATTTAAATAGCGTAAGAGAAGGGTAGGAATCAAAAGTTAATTCTAAGCGAAGTACATGTAAAGCAAGAGGTAGATACGAGAATCAAAGACGTTACCTGAGAAGGATTAACTTCGTGCTTTGATCTGTTATCCTGAGTATATGGCAGAGGATCAACCGCAGACTATATATCCGAGTCCGGTAGAGTGTCTTCGATGCTTGCGGTTGTGTGGAGGGTTTCGTATCAGGACCAAATGCGTGGTCTCGGATGCCTGTCTGATTCGTATGTTTCGTCAAAGTGACGAAGAAAAAACTAGAAACTCGAAACCTGAAGCTTGCCGGTATATTTAGGGTTCACTTAGCTGAATTTCTTGCAATCGAATGATTGCTCTCAAGCTCAAAACAGTGGGCACCTATTTGTTGGTCATCTTTATGCAAGCACTCACGTGAACCTGACGAATATATCTGAGCCAGCACCTAAACTCTCACGGCGCTGATGTCTGCTTCTTTATGAATAGCTTCAGTGATATGAAGCGTTGGAAAGCCCTACAAATTCGATTTGAGGACGGCGCCTTGTAACTAATCAATTCATCGGCGCATGCGCAAAGCTGACACTTCTGGGCATGCGCCGTGTCTCCAAGCCTCTATTGGCACTGGACATTCGGTGTTTTCAGTAGCACTGTCTTTGCTTGAGCTTTTCTTCCCTACAAGCCTTCCCTCGCTCTCTGTTTGCAACGCCGCTTGCAAGCTTCGGATCGAAACTCATAACCTTTATGTGATCCTGAATTT
The DNA here is from genome assembly GCA_030143305.2 of Amblyomma americanum. Classification (NCBI taxonomy): domain Eukaryota; kingdom Metazoa; phylum Arthropoda; class Arachnida; order Ixodida; family Ixodidae; genus Amblyomma; species Amblyomma americanum. The sequence continues at coordinate 133,618 of JARKHS020033208.1, read as the reverse complement.
GAAAGCATACGCCGAAAGAATGAAGGCATTCACGGAAAGAGCGCGTACTTCTCAAAGTAGGCTAGGAGAGCGATTTGTAGCTAAGCTCCGCGTGCTTTTATGCGAAGGCACAGAACTACATCCTCAATAGCGCTTGGCAGCCTGATGAACATGTCATTCGGTGCTACCCGTCTGAATACTCTTTGTGAGTGCTATAGTGAAGGATTAATGGGGACCCACTTCAATAGTGCCGCTTGCAGCGCGCAGACTAGGTTTCTTGGAAAAGAAAGCAGTTACCATAGTGCCATTGCAGAGAAGCATCCAGAAAGGACACAGTTATGTGTAGGCGAACGCAAAACAGGCGCCATCAATTATGGAACAATGAAAAGAAGTTATGATTGCTCTTACTCCGAGCCTTCGTTTCCATTGCTCTTGACGTCACTCGCAGGCTCTTCAAGCGCCGCGTTTCTTGCGAACTTTCCGGAGACCTTCAAGTATCCCAATTTCTGGCGCCTGCGTTTACGCGAAACCATTTTTCAACGAGAAAAATGACAAGGCGCCCTTTTTTTCTCTCGACGGCTCCCGAAAAGAAGGCACAAGCTAAAAGTGCGCCTTTCGCACCCGTTCCTACGCTTTCTTAAAGCGCGTAGAATGAAAGGACCCAGGCCTCTCAAAATGGCTCGCACTCTCTCGTCGAATTATTATGAGCCTGATCACTAAACAGTACGATGGTTTCAAAGCAAGTTCAATGTAAGAATAAAATTGCTTCTTTTGCCTGTTTCACATCATTCCTATTGTTAAAATCGTTCCCATTTGCCTCATCATAGCAGTGCTTCTCAAGAAAAGAAACTAACGGCTCACGCATAAAGGTGATAGGAAAGCCGGATTAGAGGACTTCACCAAACTAGGCAGTACAGAGCACAGATGTCTATTGCTCAGAGGTGGCCGAGGGTTTATTATTTTTCATTTTTTATGGTTGAAACGCGGAAATAGCACGGGAGATACGGTGCCAGATTTTCCACCTTCCAAACTGATGTGCTTTTAAAATGTATTGTGGCCTATCTGGTATGCGAACAGTTTCTCTTCTTTCTCCATTACTGAATGGAATCGTTAGGACCATAACTCTACTGGAACATCAATCCTTATCTTTCGCGTGACAGATGTCCGGATGCACTGCTAACTCTAGATATGAAAACTGCCATTTTCACAACTTGAAGTTGTGCCTGCCATTGTCGAGGACATGTTTAGATATATATCTTTTTGCCACGGCCAATTTGTCTCGCTTTGCCTACCTGTACTAAATGTAGTTTGCCGCCCATGAAGAATACGCATATAGTTGTTTTCTGTGTGCAGTGCACTAACTGCCCCTGCTATGGTCTCGTGAAAAGTCTGGCAGCATTGAAATGTATAAATATATAAAATAACAATCCGCAGAATACTGGGTCATACGCGTGCACTGATATAAGCCCTACAATCACACAAAGTGTTTAAAAACACTTTCTTAATACAATTCCCAGTTTTCTCATTGCTTCATACTCCGCGGACTTATTTAGCATACGCATAACCGCAAGGCTAAACGTTGCTTCCACGCATTAGGCTCCTGGAGCGCAGGTCCGGGTGTTGTCCTCTTTCTCCCCTGTGCTTGCGACAGTTCGTCGACTGAAGAAAGAGCCGCGCCATCGTCGACGTCCTGGCGCGAAACATCGCGGGCGCATTGTCGTCCTCGGCGGGCATAACTTGTCAGACCGCAAGAAAGCGCCATTAGAAGCGGCAGAACTGGCCGAAACCGGGCGGCGCACGTCCGAGCAAAACCAAAGAGGGTAGAAAAGGCAGGACCGGAGTGAAAGAAGGAAAGGCTGGCTTCGCCATCGAACCGGCGGCCATGGCCCGCCGTTCGAGCCGGGCTTCTCGAGGAAGAGGGGAAAAGGAGAGAAGAAAAACAGGGATAAAGGGAGGCCGGCGCTGGGGCGAAAAACACAGGAAGAAACGCGGGGCGATTCATCTTGAAAAACGTCGCGGACTCCGCGGCGCGCACGAGCGCGCGCGCCTTTCTCCCCATTTCTCCCTCTTTCCCCGTCAGGAGGGAAGGGAAGGAGGCCACCACCGTCGGAGTGTGTTTTGCCGCTGGGCGGCGCCCCCTACTGGTGCCTTCTCGCGTGTCTGTGTGTGTATCCCCCCCACCCCCCTCGGTCATAATAGACGGCGTTCTTCGGCGGAGGGGATTCCGCGGAGCAATCGGGAAATAAAAGGTTGATCGATGGACGCGAATTGCGGCCCGGAGCCGCGCCGCCGCCGCTTGAGCTGCTGTGGCGTCTTCTTGGGCCCGCGGCCGCGTAGGGAAGCACGGGAATTAAAGTAGACAGCGAGGAAAGCAGACCGGCAAAAATAGGGAAACAAAAGCTGGCAACAACATCGTGGCAACCTCCAGGCGGGAAGAGTAGAGGCGGAGGAGGAGACAGCCTCGAGAACCAGAGAGCCAGCGGCTTTAGTGTGCTGGAAAAAAAAGGAATATAGAAGGAGAGGCGTGCGAGTTGAAGGCCTTCGAGGGGAAATGGAAAAATGGACAGAGCGGGAAGGGAAAAAAAGGTCGTGGTGGATAAGGAGGGAGGAGAGGAGTTGGCGCACCTTGAAGAAGCCGGCGCAGAAAGAGGGAAAGCGCGCTGGATTTTTATGTCCCCACGACTCTGTCTCTCTCCCTCGTCCTGTAGAGGTCGCCTTAACAAGACGCGGTTGGAGGATCAGTGAAGAGGGTTTGTAGGACGAGATTGTGGGTCAGGTTATTTTGGGGAAGGAGCTGGATTAGGGGAGCGCAGGCCGAGCTTAAAGTCAAAAGGTAGAAACGTCCTTTAAATTAAAGCTCAAGAAGAACAGAACAAAGTACCTTCTAGTTCTGTATTTCACTTGAATATTTTTCGTTCAAAAAGAAGGTCATTCCAGCAAGAGTTCCTTTAGGCGTACGCGCAGTGAAAAGTGGTACTGGGAGTCGACCGAACAAAGACTTGAAGAGGAGGCAGTAAAGAAGGAGAGAAAGCATAACATTTTGATATGAGCTTTTCTACGCTCTATTTACCTATTTTTAAAGGCTTTTCTGCTTTGCACAGCGGATAAACCATTGCTGCATCGTCGCATACGAGAATATTGGGCGGAACAACCACCTTCTTGCGAGGCTTTAGGGCCTGTCGGCAAACTGGACGTTGGCTCCCTTGCCTTGCAGCCGTCGCACTATTGATTGGGATCATAAAGACGTCGCTTTTATTGTGCTTTCTGACGAGGCTCTGGCAGTCGCTCCGACGTTCTATAAACGCCTGTACTGTTGACTCCCCGGACCTTCCAGTCTGGCTTCGTCGTGGATGGTGCCAAATGTTTGCCTAAAACGTTTACACAGAACATAGGCTAGGGGAAGTTTGCGTGTGGCGCTGCATTCCGGGCAGCCTCCCTTTTCCTCTTTCTTTTCTGTTTATTTTCCCCACATGAGGAGTTTTTTTGTGAAAGAGAAGGCATACTAGATTTGCTTCTTTTCTATTATTTACTTTTTATTGTATAGACGTACCTTCATGGTGCCTTATAATATTTGTTTTTTTTTTCCTCTAGGCCCATAGCACAGAGAGTGGTACTTTCTCAGTCGACTTTGGAAATCTCTAATACGTGCTTATAATTCCCGTCTAATGCCCAATTCGGCAATTGCTTGTTGATGTCATCTGCATGTAGCCTTCGAACTGACATAAGCCTCGGTTTCATTTCGACGCAGAAGCAGTGGTAGGTGTGATTCTTGAATGCCATAATATGTCCTCTAGTTGTGCGGCATCTGCTACGCTCGGTACATGATTAAAAAAGAGACAACCCCGATTTTTCGGTCTGGCCTAATTGCAAAAAGTTTGCGAAGGACAGAATTGTATCACGTCCCCCCCCCCCCCCCCCCCCCCCCCCCACTGAAGTCTCGGGAATGCGCCTGCTTTTATGCTCAACATTGGGGTTTATTCTCGAAACCACAGCCTCCCATGCGCAGACATTTCTCATCTCTGAGGCCATCTTGTTAAGCACAGCAGTCGAATGTCGGTACTTTTCGACCACGACATACTACGAAAGTGGTGCCGTTAAGGTGGAGGCGCCAGTTAGCTCTGTAGTTCTCGAAATTTTTTAGACAATATTTAGACCATTTGTAGACTTCGGTCAGTAGAGTCTGTAGCCTGCACATTGAAAAGCTTCTGGAATGTCTGTGGCAAATATATACATATATAGGCTTACACTTTTTCTAAACCTCTGTTTATACACCATCTGTAGGTTTTTGTCTATTGAACCCCCGGAAGGCTTGTGTTTATAAATTAATTTTGTTGTTTGGGCCAGCCGTTTGTGAGTCTCAAAACATTAAGCAGCGGCAAAGACGAGGATGATGCAGAAATATACCGAAAGGACAAGAGCTTCTATGTTTCTTTGTCGTCCTCGCCTTTCGTCGCTTTTTCTGTCGACTGTCTATATAGTATAAATAGACCGAAGTCTATGAATAGACAGATGGTAATAGATTTTCCATCGGCTTTCGTTGTTAGAGTCTTCATGCTATGAATAGACACAAAGAAAATTTCCATAGAAAGGCAATATAATTTAAGGAACTCTATAATCAATCATAGTTATATGGGCAAAAGCTAACGATGTAAAAGTGAATCATGGAACAAGGTAAGGCTTGTGGGGCATGTAACATGACTCATAGTATTCTCCACAGCCCACGTGAGCGCTCATTACAAGGATCATATGTGCCAAGCCAGCGTGACACCGAGATCAGGTGACAAGAGGTGACGAACTATCAGCATCGCTTCTAGCCGCTTTATATCACCCACGTGACTCAGAACGGCCTTGACTGGATTCTCAATTAGGTTACAGCGTTCTACTAACCTTGCGGAGCGTCTCTTACGCTTCTGTCGCTTTGAAGAAACTCGGCGGTGCAGTAACTGCTTGCATCTCCTTTTTTTTTGTCTTAAATTAGCATTGCCGCATTCTTCTGTTAACGTTAAATCACTAGTAGCCCTTTTCTAATATAAACGTACAAAGAATAGTCAATCTCCCTGAGAGGCCGCCGCGGAGCTTAGTGGTTATGGCGCTCGGCTGCTGACCCGAAGGACGCGGGTTCGATGCCTGCCACGGCGGTCGCATTTCGATGGAGGCGAAATCCTAGAGGCCCGTGTGCTGTGCGATGTGAGTGCACGTTAAAGAACCCCAGGTGCTCTAAATTATCCGGAGCCCTCCACTACGGCGTCTCTCATAGCCTGAGTCGCTTTGGGACGTTAAACTCCCATTAAACCAGTCACTCTCCCCGAGAGTCAGCAGTGGCTTTTCTTCACGTATTACATATACGCACGCAAAATAAAGAATGAGGCCAATATGCTAAAGCGGGGGTTGAAAATGTGGAGCAACTCAACGAAGTGAAGAAGCGAATGAGGTGGCAGAAGGTGTATGAAAGGGGATTGAAAATGAAAAAGAAAGACGGATGTGTCAAGAGGAGAACAAAAAGAAAGTGAAGCCAGCGAAGGGTACGGGTCTTTCTGGGCAGCGGCAGACGATCCTATACTCCGCGAGCCGCCAAGAGCCGTCGGCTGCGATCGAGAGTGCGGAGGAGATGGCGCGCGCTTTTAGCCCTTCTGCACTTCGCACGCTTTCCCGCCAACCGGCCGCCCACGTTCCCGCCACCTTCCTCGCCGGCTTTCGGACGGCGTAATGGCGCGGCCGTTGGCGGGCCAGTGGCGGCGAGTCGATCGTTTCTTGCAAAGTGAGACCACCGGATTGATTTCTTAATGCACCCGACTTTCTCCCGGGTGCGCCCGCCGGGCACGTGTAAGGGGCCATTCATCGCTCTTCGCCGACGACGTCAAGGGCCGCACCGACGACCGGGTACTCGAGCGTTTTTTTTTTTCTTCTCGAGCACTCCTGAAAGGAAGGGCTTGTGGAAGGACCTCTCTCCGAGTACAGAGGGGAAGCCGACACGCACGCTCCCTTTTTTCACCGTGCGTAGATAGACGTGAGCGAGGAGCGGCGCTTTCGGGAAAAAAAATGGGAGTAGGGAAAGAGGGCTGGCGCCCTTTTAATGCAAGTCGCGGGGGTTGAGCGCGCGGATTGACTGCGGCTGCGGCCGCGGGCGATTTGTCACCGAAATCGGGAAGAAGCCGGGCCGCGAGACACGAACTATAGAGATAGCCATCTGTACGGGTGTATGTGTAGCGTCTTTGCCGTCGCCATCGGAGAAGCAGGGTATAGATACTCGTCAGGCCTTAACCGCTACTTTGCTTTCTCTGGGACATTCGCGTAGACGTGGGTGTTTGTGGTAGCTTTTGTCCAGCGCTGCTTTCGGATAACGGTACTCGATGGTGCGATAGAATACAAAATAAGAAGTGGTCTTTTATCAGACGAGAAAAACAAAAATTATAAAAGTCGACTTCTCGTGCCAGATGCCGGGTGTGGAAGCATGTAATTTTTCAAGTATAGCCCGCTAGAGATTAGTCGGATGTTCGTGTTAAGGCAGATTAAACTTAAGTGGATTTCTGGATTTGGTTTGCTCAGAACATAACGCGCAAGGTAAGGTATCTTACTACGCGCGAAAAAAGGCAAGTGGCAGGGTTTAGCAAAATAATCCCTACTGAAGCACTCCATATGAGCACCTGATATAGAATCATAGGAATGTGAAGAACTATACGGAAATCTATGATTTCTATATTGCTTTAAAGGGCCCCCGTATCATTTCTGTACAGATTATATATAATTTCTATATAATGTCCATGACGTCATATAGAGTTCGTATGCATCAATACGCGCTGTATATGTTGCCCGTATCAACTTCGTACGACCCATATAAACTCCATAAGAGCCATGTGCAAAATATGGCATTATGTAATTTATCAAATCAAATGCTCATTTCGGATCTTCACCTGGAATCCACCTTGTGAGGCTTGCGGTCGTAATTCTGGCACAAAACGCCCACACTGAACACGTCCTTCGCGACCATACGTCACAATAATTCTTGCTTCCCCCACGTTCATTGAGCATTGGAGGGACGCTTCATCACGGGAACTTCTCTGGCCGCGCCTAGCGTGACACATCGGCCATGTGCTAAACCCTGCACCTGCCACTGCGCCTTCTCAGTCTCCTGTGCGTTCACGTTTCAGACATGGGTCGTCGTAATTAAAATGTTTCTCTCGCTCACTGAGTGCCATCTGGGCACATCTGTGCTCGAACGAGCCACTGGTTGAAACTAGCCTGCCTTACTTGCCTGTGTAACTCATGTCGCGTTCAGTACCAGACAGTGTGTCCATGACGCACTGCGGATTTCACTGCGGATTTAAAATAATCCGCTGCGAGAACTCTGCTTTACAATGAACCTGCATAAGCTCGTCACGTCTTTTTTCCCTCATAGTTGCGGTGTGCACTTGAGGTCCTTTATTACTAGGAATGGGAAAGCATCCTGTGACCGAAAGGCCTTTACCCTAAAGGCTTTATCATAAAGACCTTTGACGTGAATTATTTTGCCCTGAAAGTCTTCGACCTAACGGCCTTTACCATAAAAGTATTGAACCTGAAGGTCTTTATTATTTCAACTTACATTAATGACCCACCCACATAAATGTTAAGTAACGTCCTTTATCATTCCGAAACTACCTTTATCACTACCACTACTACTAACAATACTGCTACTACTGTCTCGTCTAATGTCTCTGCTTCATTGCCTACGATCACCTCGATCGCCTATTACTATTTTATGGTCTACAGCTGACGTGATACGAGACCGTGATGACGTCATTGGGGTTTACGGACCACTAGCCGCGTTTACATGAACGCGGCAGCAGCGCAGCGCATCATCTTTATAGCGCATCGCATTCATGTAAACGGTCATAATGCGCTAGGAAAGCGCATCGCATGAATGCACCAGACTAGGGTAGATCGAGAATGACAAGTCGACTTCAACAGTGAATGGAAAAAAGTCTGAAGGTGTCCCTCCTCCTTCCTATCGTGGCTATACAATACCCCCAGCCGGAAACAAAGCAGACTTCGCTCAAGATGGGGACCCCTCTGCCGCGTGCAATGGGCGAAGGGTCACTGTCCCGCCAGGCTTGATACGGTACGTGTAAACAGTAGCGCATTGGCTCCGCGAGATACGCTAGGAAATGCGATGCGCTACTGTCGCATTCATGTAAACGCGGCTACAGCTGCTGGACAGCAACGGCGGGTATCGATGCCGATGAGTCATATAATGCTTTCACATTAAAAAAAAAAACCTCGAGTTGTCGTAACTGACTGCCTCCTTCATCCACCCTCACGGTGAAGTTCAGGGATCAGGTGTCCACTGAATATGAGGTACATGATGCCGCTTTCTTTCCCTTCATTCAATTCATTATTATCATTATTATTATTATATTACGAATGCAAACTTGCACCTTGTTTTGTATGAGAGGGAAGCGGTCAGGCAATATGTTTCATCTTTCGCGCTAAGACTGCAAGTAATTAGAAAAATGCGTACATTCAAATATTGCTGCTTGTAATGAGCGCAAACCACATACTTGGCTAGGCAGGCAACCTTCCTCAGAAACGAAACGCAAAAAGTTTAACAAGTGATGAGAAATCGAAAGGTCCAACAACTGATTCAGTCTCGGCCAATACCCGAACACAGTGTGGAAAAAAAGGGATGAAAGAGGAAATGAATTGAGGATTAATTTCGACCACCTGAAGTTCTTTCTCGTGAACCGGCACCTCACAGCACATAGGCATTATTGCATTTTACCACCTTTAAAATGCGAGCCGCCGAGACAGGAATTCGATCCCGTAACCTGGCGCTCATCAACCGAACGCCGTAAGCACGGAGTCACAGCCGTCTCGTAGGCATCGCATTTGAACCCTCACTTCCCGCCGAGCAAGCTGATTAACATGAAATTAGCGGCGATTAAAATGATGCATTGTGTGTGAAGTATGTTTGGGGCGTTTGCCGAGGCTCTTGGAAAGACTGGCCCCTACGGCATGAAATTAATTTCTTGTCCGGCGCCTTCGACAGTCTCAGTCGCTGGACAATGGGCGCTTTGAACGTATGAGCAATCTTGCCGCTAATTCTCCTTTCACGGGAAAACACAGTGCGCGCAAATGAACGCGTCGTGACCAAGCGGTTACCAGCTGCTTGGCAGATATATATGCCCCGTTAGACTGCCGTGCGGCCCTGTTGGGTACCAAAGGGAACTATGATAATTGCAGGAAAAGAGCTTCAGCTCTGAAAAAAAAAAAGTCCGGCGCTTAACGGACTGCGTCAGCGCCTCTCCTCAGATGTCACTCGTCCACTAAACAGACAGCTTTTCAACGCATTGCTCCATTGTTTTGAAAATGGTTTTCTGCGTACCGTTTCTAACCTCTTTTGTAATCTCAACAATAGGTGTTCCAGGCACGCTTTCACTGCAGTGCATGTCGGTCAGGCTAACCTTTTGTCACGACACGAGAGCAGGAGGCGCTGCCTGCGGCATAGTATAGGGTGCCTCCATGCTCGCGCGTCTGTTTAGGGCGATGACAGCTGTTGTTCGGTTGGGAGGCGCCATTTTGGTTCCCTAGAATCAGAGATCTTTGGTATACACGCCATCAGGCATGTGTAGCGAGAGTTGTTTTCGGAAAGGGGGGCCCACGGTGATATATTCCAGCGAAGAGGGAGGGGGGGGGGGGTCGTTATGGGGATGCTAGGCAGAACATGGCCTTGAATTTACCTTGGAACATGCGCTTGAAAATACCTGCCCAAAGTCTGAAGCAACACTTTTATGTCTCGCAACTATATTGAACTATCTCGTGGCCAAAGGAGTCGAAAATGAGGCCTTTGGGAGAAACTGAGGGAGAAAATGCAACGTCGCAAAACTTAACCTGAGAAACAAAATGGCGGAGCTGTCATCAGCCTCAACGGTAAAGCAGAGTTTCCAGGCTCCCTACAATAGGACGTCCTCCGGAAGCCGTCATCGTAATCGGGCGCCATCACAATGCCTCGCCTGCGGACGACGGCTGGCCTTCTCGCTTTATTGCGGTGGACAGCCTCCGCACAGCACCGTCTGGCGCGGCAGTTAGCCGGACTCCCGCCACTGCCAGCAGCGCCGCCGCCATCCCCTCGCTGCGGCAACAGGTGTGTAAACATGGCCGCTGGCTGCTGCTCCACGGCTGGGCGAGCCATTCAGCTTCGCTTTGTTCGTCGTAAATGTCCGCCATAAAAACGAGCCTCTTGGCCGCCACTCGGGGGCCCCATCTTTCTTTGCCTTTTTTTCCGCCGCAACAATGCGGGAGCAGAGAGAGAGAGTTCTCCTTCCCTCTCCCTCTCTTACAGTCGTCCTCTCCACTAGAGAGACGCTCTCAAAAGGCGGTAATCGTCGCCGCACTCCAGCCCCGGGCCCTGCCCACAGACACACACATACGCACCCTTCTGTTTTTGCCGTCTCCCCCGACAATGCCATTGTTGGGGCGCTTTTTCTTATTTCGCCTGGATAAGATCCACGCGAATGGAAGGATAAAAGGGGAGGAGAAAAAAAAAGATGGAGGCGACAAGGAAGAATGGCTGCTAACGATGCGCCCGCTCTAAGGGAAGACCCGAGCAGGAAGTCCGCCCGGGGGGACATGTTCATCGCCCGCGGGTCGAGAGCGCGCGCGCAATCCGACCCACCGAGTTATAAAAGAAGCTGCGGCCGGCGCGTTTCAAAAGCGAGGTTGCGCTTCATTTCCAGCGGGTCGTTTTCGAAAAGGAGAGGCCACTCGAGTCACGGCAACATTTTGTTCTCCCTGCGGGGTTGAGTGGCTAACCATTTCGGCCGCCCAGTGCAGGCCGGCAACAACCGCGTATATTACGCGTCGCGGGACGCGGGCCAGAATTTGTTACAAAGACAACTATGGCTGTTCGAGTGCACCCTTAACTACCACGGGGGAGGGGTTTCGCTGCGAGACGAGAGCGTTACGGCTTCAGGGGCTAAAAAGAAACGTGACAGAATGAGTTACGACGGAGCTGTAAAGAACGGTCTTGCGGCCTTCGTGCGAGCATTCTCGGTACGTGGCGATGCTCCTCTTGCCTTTGTACGCAGAGCTGACAGAGACAAGTACCAGCAGATGACGGGAGTGTTTTTTTTTTTTTTGGCAGAGCGATTGCGCGATTTTGCTTCACTACGCGGTGCCATCTTAAAGGCCCCCAGAAGTTGAAGGAATCCCAGATTTCGAAGGCGGAGGCCCAGTATTTCGTAATCATGGCATATTGCATTTAATAGTGTCTACTCGTAACTTTTCAGCCTATCACGAAGCAACTTCTGTCTGCCACAGCCTCCTATTTTTTTCCTGGATTCCTCTAAACACTTGTGGTGAGTAGCAGCAGAAAAGGTCTAGAAATATAACCAGTAGTTAGTATGCAGGGACCACAACGAGGGAAATCAAGACCTTTAAACACGTATACGCAGATGATGAGAACAGAATTAGTTTTAAAAAATGGGGTTGTGGAAGTAGACTAGGTTGGTATTCTGTTCACTGTTTATTATCTGTTTTTTTTTTTGCTGTTGCTATTGGCCTTATGCTTTTTTAATATTTGTATGCCCCTCCTGCTTGGGCCACATCAGGTCCTGCAGTACTGTACAAATAAATTAATATGAAAGACAACTTAGCAAGGAATTTCTCTGATATTCCAAGAGGCAACACCATACTTTTTGAAGTCAGATCAGTGTTTCTTAGAATAGCGAAGCTACAAAAGGAAATTTAACCAAGAAGACACACCAGCAATTGCGAAGTAAATCTGTAGAAACTATTGCGCATATTTTACTCAAGTGTGGCAGTATCTCTCCAGATGTCAACGCAGACACAGTCGCTATCCATGACGCCTTAGGGCTTAAAGATGACAAGGAAAATGAGATTGGATCTGTGGCTAGACATTAGTAAAGAACGATGAGAAGATTGGTGGCTTAAAAGCAAGGCTGTGATGTAAATGTGCAAGTACGAGAGTCGAAAACTGATCAAGCGTAAAAGTCAATAGAATTTTCATTTAAAGGAAAGGGCAAATTTTTAGATATAAGGTAAGTTTCAATATGAAAGGAATATAAAAAAATAAATACTGAGCATGGTGGCTCGTACACCATCCCGTTTCATATGGGACGCCCCTTACATCGAGCCATCCATCATGTAGTACATCATACCGCTTGTCTGGGCTCCTCAGCTGGGCGATATGTTTTATAACGTCACTAAACAGTTGTGATACAAACAAGACATCCCGCTGAGGCTCAAAGTTTCGGGATTATACGCGGCTCAGCAAAATGTTTCAGGTCCATCACTCCGAAGTCGAAGAAACCTCGTTTTGATTGTGGCCATGTGTTAAAACATTTAGCGCGCTCAAAAAGAAGTGCACTTGTTTTAGAGTCGTCTATATTTCACACCCGATGATCCGTACTGGCGCATGAAAGATTCCCTAGCTCATAGCTTTAAATGGGACATACTGGCATGGTGCGGTGCGGTGCGATATGCTATGATACGGTATGGCGCGGTACGGTGTGATAAGGTAAGGGTGGTAAGATAAGGTGTAGTACGGTATGCTATGGTATGGCATGGTATGTGAAGCTGAAACTTATCGAAGCTACATGTCCTATCAGGGCTATTAGGTACGCCTTACTGGAGGAGTGAGGATTAATTTGGACCCCCCCCCGCCCCCCCCCCCCGGGGTTCTTTACCGCGCTTTGTCACTGCACAGTACAAGGGTGTTTTTGCATTTGATGGCTCTCAAAATCCTGGCCGCCGCAGCCAGGATTCTATCCCGCACATTATTGGGTTCAGTACCCGATCGCCAGCGCTACCGAGACACCGTGGAGGGTGAATTGGGACCTACTGAACCAGTGTACGAGTCAGCGGTAAGAGAGAGAGGCATTCAGAATCTCACTAAAGGAAAGATATTCCGCTTTTATGGAGGAACATGACTTTGGTGCTCCGAGATAATCACATCACAAGCACCATTACGGCGTGCGCACAGAAAGGGGGGGGGGGGGGGGGGCTACTGCAGATGGAAAAGAAACTGCCAAGATCTCTCAGGAGACGAAAGACCTGATTTAAACGCCAAGTTATGAAAGGCTGCACACCATAGATAGGATAGAACTAGCGGAGCTGTCAAAAGTTATAAATAAGCATAAGGTAAGCGGGATAAGTATAATACGGAGAAAGCCGCCGCAGTGGCTCAGTGGTTATGGCGCTCGGCTGCTGGCCCGAAAGACGCGTGTTCGATCCCGGCCGCGGCGGTAGAATTTCGATGGAGGCGAAATTCTAGAGGCTCGTGCACTGTGCGATGTCAGTGCACGTTAAAGATCTCCAGGTGGTCGAAATTTCCGGAGCTCTTCACTACGGCGTCTCTCATAGCCTGAGTTGCTTTGGGACGTTAAACCCTCATAAAACCAAAACTACAATACGGAGAAAATCTGACAGGCTCTAAAGAAGGGAGGCAGCCTATAAAAGCGGTCATGAGGAGATCATTCATTGGCAGAAACCTTATTTTTGCCGTCAGAGACAAAGTGGGCAATGCCATTACTAATGTAGATAAGATATATAATGCAGCAGAATAATTCTACGCATATCTCTACAGCACCCCAAGTAATCAGGATACTAATAATGAAGCTAGGGGTGTGGACGAATTGAACATCTTGTTGGTAACAAAAGAGGAAGTAAATAAAGGCTCGCATGCTATGCAAAGGGGAAAATTGCTGGTGAAGATCAGGTTATTGCAGATTTGTTGAAGGGAGGTTAAGACAATATGCTAGAAAAATTTGCCAACTTGTATGCGCAATGCCTCACGACCTCGAGAGTACCGGAGTCCTGGAAGAATGCTAACAGACTAATCCATAAAAAGGGGGATGTCAAGGATTTTGCAAATTACTTACCGATCAGCTTACTGCCCGTTGTTTACAAGGCATTTGCCAAGGTAATCTCTAATCGAATTTGATCAACCTCAGACTTTAATCAACCAAACGGCCGGACTGGCTTTCGGAAAGGCTGCCAAACAACAGAACGCATTAATACACGTAGACAGCTCCCACCTTATTCACACCATCGATCAGGTCATTGCGAAATGTTTCGCATATAATCAACTTCTATGTACAACATTCACAAACTGCGAAATATCGCCTGATTCAGGAGAAACCTCTGCTGTCGTGCAGGTGGTGAAAGAGGCGTACGTAGGAGTTGTGGAGAACATCTATAGCGGTTGCACAGCAACCGTAGTATTTTACGGGGAAATAGATACAATAACCATAAGCAAGAGTGTCAAGCATGAAGACACTATCTCTCCGGTACTATTTACCACTTTTTAGATAGTATTCAAGAAAATTGATTGGGAAGAAATGGAGATCGAAATTAATGAATACCAAGATGATCTCCCATTTTCTGATCATATTGCCTTGCATAGTGTCTCCGGGACCGAGATTGGAAATCATGATTGAGGACCTAGACAGGCAGAGAAGCACGGTGGATCAAAATATGCTACGAAGAAATCTAAAACTAAGGTCAATAGTGTCGGAAGAACACAACAGTTTACGGCAGGCAGCGAAGCATTGGAAGTTGTCAGAGAATGCACCTACCTAGCTGAAAAACACAAGAAAAAGTTTTCTGTCGTCACAACAGATATTTTTAGCTGCTTTTTACCACGAACTTGCAGTAACAAAATTTTTTGTCGTGTATTATGCTGTCTCTGGTAGCGACATAGCTACAGAAAAATACTAGAATTGCAGATAAATATACGTGCTTACAGCAGTGCATTTTGTCGTACTTTGGACATGATTCTGCCGTTTTTCGACTGGGACTTGGGGCCGGCAGTGGCCGCAGATCGAGACCACGGGAATGAAATAGCTATGAGGATAAAAATAGGGTCGAGTGTATTTCGCATGCGTTCTCATGCGATGAATAGCAATTAACGAATATCCCTAAATAGCAGAGTATACAGGGTGTTTTACTTAAGAAGTCACACCATTTGTAAAAGTAACCTTTTTAAGTTATAAGAATGCTCAACCAGACAAGGTGCCTGTGGTTTTGATCCGTTTTGCCAACCGATCCACAAAAACAGACTGGATTTCAAAGCGCAAAGAATGCGAAGATGACATTCGATTCTTTGATAACCTGACGGCTTCTAGCAGGAATTTACTGTGGCTCGCTAAAATGAAGGCTAAGGAAATGAAGTACGCTTTCGTCTGGTCTAAGGAAGGAAAGATCTACGCTCGAAAGCAACCTGGTGCACGAGCCATCAGGATCGCTTGTGAGGAGGACATTGATAAGATGGTTTATTCACTGTTGCTGCGAGTCTGCGTAGTACGCCTGCTCAACAATGGCTTATTTTACTGCCGAGTCATTCACCGACTTTCTAAAGGACGGTGCTTACAAACCTCGCAACACACTATCTCTTTACCACTTGAACTGTCAAAGCCTAAAAAATAAATCAGAAGAAGTAGAAGCTGAATTAACTAAACTGAACTTTAATTTTGACCTTGTTGCCTTCACTGAAACATGGTTTACCTCAAATGCAGATGTCAACGAGTTTCCTGGTTACAAACCCATTTCAGTATTTCGAGATGGAAAGCGTGGTGGTGGTGTATCTTTATATGTGCAAAATTATTTGTGCTTTGAGGTCTTGTTGGATTATTCACTTGTTTGTACTGATTTTGAAACTGTCTGCATTGCTTTTCATAGAGTTGCTATTATGGTTGTGTATCGCCCCCCTCAAGGAAATTCTGACAATTTTTTTCGCTTCATTGATTGTTTTCTGAAGTTTGCAAACCAAAACAACTGGCGTATCATTGTGCTAGGTGACTTCAATATTAACTTTTTGGAGGATAACGCCCTGAAGATTAATTTAAATGAAATAATGCTGTCTAATGGTTGTGGCAATACTATTGAATTGCCTACTCGCATATCCTTGCACTCTGAAACATTAATTGATATGTGCTTCACTAATTTCCCACCTCAGAGTTGCATATCCGGTGTTTTTTCTTCTGGTATTAGTGATCACTTGCCTTTCTTTTCACTTTTTCCTGATACGACCAAATTGAATAAACCCGTTCACGCTCGTAGAGTTAATGATGAAAAGAGCATCTCCAGATTTTGTCACTTGTTGTCTACAATTAATTGGGTAGATGTATATGGTGAAAATGACTCGTCCCGTGCTTATGATATATTTATTCAGAAGCTGCTTGAATGCTATTACGCCGCGTTCCCAACTCAAACTATAAAAAAACATAGAAAGGCTAGAAAAGAATGGATGACCGGAGCACTTTTGAAACAAATTAAAGAAAAGAACAAAATGTTCTCTCGTTTTTTGGAAACGCGATGCCCGGATGATTTAGTTAAGTTTAAGAAGTTTCGAAATAAATTAAACTCAGATCTAAAGAAAGCTAAATCTTTTTTCTATATTAATAAGTTTTCGTCAATCTTACACAATCCTAAATTACTTTGGCAAGGTATTAACGTTATTATAGGGAACAGGAACAATTGTCTTCCCTCTGAGCTGAAAGTCAATGGGGTGAATTATGCTGGAGTTTCACTTGCCAATATGCTGAATGAACACTTTTTAGCTGCCGGAGCATACCGACCTTCTGCTAGCTGTCATTCAACCCGGACTGTCGACTCATACTTACCCTCTTGCAGTACTGAATCTATATTTTTGTCCCCTACTTCAGTGGATGAAGTTATTTCTATCATTAATTCATTTAGGAACACCTGCTCACCTGGAGATGACGAAGTTGCTGCTTTTCCTATCAAATGTGCTGTAAATATTATTGCTGGCCCTCTTACGCATATTTGTAACAGAATGCTACTTTCTGGTGTATTCCCTAGCAAATTAAAAGTCGCGCCAGTTACCGTTTTATTCAAAGGAGGCAACAAAAATGACCCAAATAATTACCGTCCTATTTCGGTATTGCCACTGTTTTCGAAGTTAGCTGAGCGTGTACTCTATAGGCGACTAAACAATTTCTTACAAGCTAAACATCTTATCTGCCCCCAACAGTATGGCTTTCAGGCCGGTAAATCAACAGAATCTGCTCTGTTAGATATTAAAAACTCTATAAGTAACAATTTTGAAACTAAGCTTTTTTCTGTTGGAATTTTTCTTGACCTACGCAAAGCTTTCGATTCTGTGCAACATACAATACTGCTCCATAAATTAAAGACTTACGGGATCCGTGGAGTGGCAAATTCACTTTTGGAAAGTTATCTAACTGCACGGATACAGTACACTAAGATTCATGATGTAAAATCCAGTTTTGGTATTATAAAATTCGGTATCCCTCAGGGTTCAATTTTGGGACCACTTTTATTTATTCTCTATATTAATGACATTGTAAACATTCCATTAACTCCTAATATCATGATGTATGCCGACGATACTAATGTCTTTTTTTCCGGCTCCAGTCTCCAAGTAATTGAACACATTATGTAATGCCTGGCTTTAGGAGTTAGCGGTTTGGCTCTATGTTAATCAACTTCAATTAAACGTAAACAAAACAAAGTTTATGCTCTTCCATCCAAAAAACAAACCATTAGATCATCACATCAAACTATTTTTTAATGACTTTAACACCGATCAAGTTCATAGTTGCCGGTTCCTTGGTGTGTTTTTTCGTAGCGATTTGGGTTGGAGTGATCATATAAACTACATTAGACTAAAAATGGCCAGATCTATTTATGTTATTTATCGTGTTAGACATCTCTTCCCATTACAAGTTAAAAAACAGTTATATTTTGCCCTTGTTCATTCTCACCTGGTGTATTGCAACCTAGTCTGGGGTACATGCAACAAAACTGATTCATACAAATTGCTTTCTCTCCAGAAAAGAGCTCTACGTTTATTAAGTTCAAGTTCATCTGTTGAAGCAAATCTTTTTGAAACATTTCATGTTCGCAATTTCATTAATTCATACAATTTTAGTTTGGCTCTTCACATTTTTTATAAAGTCAAGCATGACTTTAGCTCTTTTTCTAATACTTATAATTCAAGAAACGTTGCGTATGGTCTACGTTCCGTTGCCCTATCTACTGCAAGACCCAGAACAAATTATGGTAAACAAACAACCGATTATCAAATTATAACATTGTGCAATGCCTACCAGTATCTTACTCAGATTGCTTTAGAAAGTTACAGTGTGTCTGTATTCAAGAAAAAATTGACGATTCTTTTCCCCCCCGGTTAAATTTCAGCTAATTCTGTATACTTAGTTTTATTTTTTTGAATGTGCATATTATGAAATGTTTCGTTTATTGTTAATTGATATTTATTATTGTCTATCATTAACTATTTTCTATTGTGATCATGTTTGCTCATTGTTTTTTATCTTTTGTCCATTCGGCCCCCGTTTTCCATGATGTGTGATCGGGGTGTAGGCCTTGTCAGGAGGTATGCTTGGTCTACCTCCTTTAGCCTCACCTCGAGGGCATATTGTATATAATATGGCCAAATAAACATACTACTACTACTACTACTTTTTTCGGCATAGTATTATCAGCGGCGTAGTACATCTGAATACACTAAGACATGCTAACTAATAGGCTGTTTAATAATGATGAATAGTGAATTTTTTAACTATTAACTAGCGACGCCGCTGTGGCTAAGTGGTTATGGCGTTCGGCTGCTGACCCGAAAGACGCGGGCTGGATCCCGGCTGCGGCGGTTGAATTTCGATGGAAGCGAAATTTTAGAGGTCCGTGTGCTCTGCGATGTCAGTGCACGTTAAACAATCCCAGGTGGTCTAAATTTCCGGAGCCCTTCACTGCAGCGTCCCTCATAGCCTGAGTCGCTTTGGGACGTTAAAACCCCACAAACCAACCAACTGTTACTGTTAGCAACCTTAATTATTGAGAGGCGTGTAGCCTACCTTAAGTAATATTCATATCGGTTCTTAGGACGTCGAACATGCGGTTACCTTCCGTGCTGTGGCCCAACAAATTTCGGCTATCTCCACGTGTTACGTGCACTGGAGAGGTTGCTTTGCCTGCAAGAAGAAATAAGCAAGAGCAGGGTGAGTTATGCGAAGGCTAGTAAACCGACCGTCGTTAAGGGTAACAGGCTGGATTACAAGAGCAGCAGGAGGCGGCACGAAGTTAGGTCGACCGGTGAGATTAAGATGCGAGGATAAGGTGGCCGCAGCTAGCACAGGTCAGCGTTAATTGAAGAGATGTGAGACAAGCCTTTGTCCTGCAGTGGACATGGTTAGGCTGATGATGATGATGAGTATAAATCAAGAAGAATAAATAATGAGGATGGCGGGCCTTGTGATGCAAAGGCAATAAAACCAATGGGCCCCTAGGGTAAGGCAGTGGATTCCAAGAAATGAAGCATAGCAGAGGCAGTCAGAGGGTCAGGTGGTGGGCGGACGTGATTAGGAAGTTTGCGGGGATAAAGTGGCCGAATCTGGTAGAGGACAGGGTCAGTTCAAGGGACATGGGAGGAGCCTTTGTCCTGTTGTGGACGTAGTTAGGCTGTTGATTATTATGATGATAATGAAGATGATGAATTCTTATGGTGCAAGGGCAGCTTCGGCCAAAGAGCGCCATGGCGCACGGTAGGTTTTCATTGCAAAAGGTGGGGTCAAAGACAAATTTCCCAATCATTTCACCACAAAGCCGAGCACCAGGTTAGGGGAAAGCTTGTACCCATTGTATCACCGGAAGGTACCCGGCGGCACTGGAGATCAAGCCCCCCATATCCCGCATACGAGGCGGATGCTCAACCTACTAGGCCACCGCTGCTGTATGATGATGATAATGCATTAGTGTAAGTACAGGAGCATAGTTCAATGTGGACCTTATGACAGCATTGTCTGAAAACCGATTACCCAATAACCCCGCACACAAAGAACCGTGCACGAAGGCGCTGTTACACAACCTGCGTGTCTCGTTCGCGTGACCATCTGTTTGCTCTTCGAAGAGCGCAAATCATGAGCCGAGATACAGCTCGGTGAAGCCGCGTGGTGGCGCAACGTTCGTGTTGCAAGGGCGAGGTTCTTGACCGCGGTAATCGAAAACGCTCCGCTCGTTCGCAGGAACCGACGATACGTTTTTAACGACGTCTCGTGGCTTGTTTGACCAGCTACTGCGCTGTCTTGTGGACTGGAGGAAACTGCATGTATACAGCCTCGGCAAAAAATAATCGGTCTACATCACTTTCTTTGCGCCGTAAAATGCAGCCCTTACAGCAAGCATAGAGATCTAAACGTCAAATGTTTCCTTTGCTTCCTTTTTCCTTTAGTTTGGAGTAGCAGGATAGAGCCACTATTTTCTAAGGCTGATCTTTCTACTTTGCCTATCATTAAAGTTGTCCCTCTCTCCAAAAGTTGTGGACGACGGTTAGCCCCACCGTGGGCGATAGTTAAAACTTCAGGCTTGCCATAAGCTCCCCACTGCACGGCTGGAGGACGCACCATGTGACCTGAATACTTTTCACCAAGGGTGTGCAGTCATCTAGATCCGCGCCCACTGACAGAAACGAAGACTCTCGGCCACCGGCCGCGGCGATCGCAGGCGGTGAAGGCCTCCAATGTTCGAGTAGATGAAGCGCACAAAAACACAGCACGCAGGAAAGGAAGACACGAGACAGGCCCGTGAACTGCTAGAAGCCCACCGGATTAAAAAAAGCGGGAGTTCCTGTGTTAGCACCCCATCGCTGGTCATTCATAAGAATGAAAGTATATTTTTAGATAAATTTAGAAAGATTTGAATCACTTTTGTTCCCCCCTCTGTAGTATCCTTCCCCTCGCACTAGTCTTTTACCTGTTGTTTGTTATATTGTTTTTGTTCCCTTTCCTCCACGGCTTCTTCTTGGCTATAAATAAGCATTCTTGACTTCAATAAACAGTCGCATGAGCGCCTCTCTCGTGTCTTCCTTTCCTGTGTGCTGTGTTTTTGTGCGCTTCATCTACTCAAGCTATGAACCAACTTGCCCAAGAACGTGTTCTACGGAAGGCCTCGAAAGCACTGCTCCGCTTCTTGAGGACTTCTGGCCTGGACGATACGCTGACTTTACCGAACGCTGTGACTTTACATAGTGACTTTAAATTTCCTGCTACTCTCTTTTCTCTTTCATCGTTTTATCCCCTCACTCCTTTCCCCCCGTGCAGGGTAGCAAACCAGTTATTCTTTCGGTTAACCTCCTGCCTTTCCTCCTCCTCCTCCGGCAATCATGGAATAATGTCACGACGTACGGCAGTGCAAATGGCCGCGTTGCCTCACTGCATAGTTAGTTCATATTGATTCCGACGACTAAAGGACGTCTGTTCTATCATGCATCCGGGCTTTTAAATGTACCAGTTTGCCTGGCTCCGCGGAACAGCGGTTCTCAATGGGTAGCGAGATACTGGAAGTGGTAAGGGAATACGTCTACATAGGGCACGTAGCGACCGCTGAGCCAGATCGTGAAAGGGAAATAACTGGAAGAATAAGAATGGGATCCACGCTTCTTTAGCTTCGCGCAGAAAATGGCTTAAGGGCGTTTAGCAACTGCTCTCAAAATGGGCTATAAAACTTTTCTTTTTGTTTTTCCTTTGCACGTGCACTCTTTGTCTGGAATGGTCAGGCCAAGAGGTTTGCTTAGTCATAAGTTGTGTAGAGCAGTTCTTTAGAAGGCACCTCCGGATGTCCTAAGCTTCGCAGAGGGGGGAGGGAGAGGGTGATAATTTGTCACTTTCGGGAGGTTTGAAATGAATGCACAGTGGATTGTATAGTTTTGACTATAGCAATACATGTGAGATTGCTTGAACAACAATTTGAAGCTCAAATGGAGGTTTAAGTGCACTGCGGTGTAAGGGAGTGCAGCCACCCACAATGAAAAACATGCACTCTTTGAACTTAAATGTTCCTATCCTGCTCGCTATTATGAATTCGACCATTCTCTAGCTCGACTTCACCACACGGCCGATAGCCCAGAATAGCTGTTTCCCAGCCCGTGCGTTTGTTTAGTCTAGAACTGCCGACAAATAATACATAGAGAATAACACAAATTGTTATCGTCTATTTAGACAACAAGACAGGGTTGATCGTTACATGATTAGGTCCACACAACCATAATGGACACAGCGTCGGCAGCCATGGCAACCAGATGAAGCGCGCCTCACGTTCAAGGTGATTAAACGGCTTGCATAATGTCACTACTCCGCCGGATACAGCACCTAACATACGACACGGAACTGAACCAGTGACATTCGCGCCTCTTAGGATAATGCTCTCTGCGTGGAGCAGAACCCGAGCTCAAACGACAAGTTAGAAACGAAGCGAGAACCGGAGTAGGAAAAGGAAGGCCTCTGTCCTGTCTGCAATCTCGCTGATGAGCTACTTCGAACCAAAGGACCGACTGTACGAGTCGCTTAGCCGGCACTTTTTTCTTATACGCATTGTTCTTGGGCGAAAGCCAGCGAAACGCTCCCCAAATGTGTCTGCATTCCCGGGAACTTTTTTTTTATTTTGTTTTCTGAATTCAAGAGGCTGCCGGCTCAACTTTGAAAGCGACTTTCTCTCGAACGACTTAAAGCCCTGAGCACGAAATAAATAAAAAATCGGGAAGCACAAAAGACGCGATTGCAAGAGTGCCCTCCATTGTAAATCGCCCTAATTACTCTCTTCCCTTCGCGGGCCCGCGCGGGAGCAGCTAACGCGCTCCCTTCTCGGGCTGAAGATTCCTTTTCGTCGAGCCTTTTTCGCGATTGAAGCGACAGCTGTGAAGCGAGAAGGTGACCAAAATAAACAACCAGAGCATAAAGAGAGCCCATGAACAACGCGGAGAGCAGTGTCGCAGAAGGGCAGCACTAGAGGCAGCAGCGGACTCGAAAGTGCCCCGTCGTCGCAGCCACCGCCACCCAAGCGTCTGCTTTCCGAGTCAGCAGCATTAGGATCGGAAGGAAGGACCGGCTCGTCTACAATGTGACTTCGACACTGCGCGAGACCCAGAAGGGAAGGCCGCGTTACCCGATTTCCCTCTTTCTTTCCTCTTTTTTTATCCTTGTTTTTATTGGCAAAGACAACTGTTTCTCGCTACGGTTGTTTCCACTCTCTCACCCTCATACTCGTCTCTGATGCTCCTGGGCTGGGGTACTCTGCTTTAGCTCTGAGGTGTTTCCGTTGTTTTTTATATACTCTCTACGCTCTACGCGACTCCATTGGCACCGTATGGAAGCTTCTTTTCCGCTGGCATTTCTGTTTCTGTTTCCTTCCAAGAGCGCCTGGGAGGAGAAAAAGAAGCAAGAAACCGCCTTCTCTTCATCGTCCTATTCCGCATCACGGAATGATGTGAGCGGAAAAAGGGAGCCCCGGGGAGGGTTGCAGCACGTCAAAAAGCCGCCACCTTAACCGCTAAGCAAGCCACCGTCACCACCAAATACGGAAACGAGCCACGAAGCGGCAGCGACGACGACGTCAAAATCTACACCATAACGCCGGAGCGAATCGGAAATTTGGACCTCGCCAGCAGCAGCAGCAGCGGTTAGAGCAACGAACGCGGCGCAGCTTCGCGCTTCGGAGGACACGGTGTCCCCGCGTTCAGGGAAACGGGCGCGCGCCCCCCCACGCAGTCAGTAATAAAATAACTAAAGTATGGGGAGAGAAGGGATGAAGAAACGGGAAAGGGGGAAAGACGCGGTGACGGGGACTCGGAGAAGCCTTTACTTCCCTTTCCTCCCCAACACTCGCGAAGTAGGCCCCGCGGCCGCCTTTCTCTGGCTCGCCTTCTAGCGTCTTCGTCGTCGTATTCTTGAAAGGAGCAGCGCCCGGGCAAGACGGAATTGCGGACGCGGTTTCTGCCGCCGCAGCAGCGGCGAACGCCGCGTTGCACGCCGGGAGGGAAAAGCATTCCAGTTTCGGGAGAAGCGCGCACTTTTTAAGAGACCTTCCCGCTCACTGGCCTCATCTCATTCCTTTTCCTCCTTTTTGTGTTCGCTTGTTTTGTGGGGCTTGAAAAGGCTGTTCCCCGAGGTCACCATCTCGACGTCGACGCCACCGCACCCGCTTCCTTGACTTCCCCGCCAGCATCTGTGCGCTGGTGTAGACGCGCGAATTCGTTTAGCGAATTTACGCTGGTCGGAACTAAAAGGAACTAAAGAAAGGAACGACCGGAAGACGCGACGAAGGTTCTGGTGCCTTGTCGCGACGGCGTGAAGAAGCGCGTTTGCGAAACGCCGAGTCTGTCGAGCTTTGAGAAACGAATGTGTCCTGCGAACGAAATGCAAAAGAAAAGAAAAATGCATGAAAAGTAGCGAACTCGTTCGCAAGTTGCGAGGACGCTGATGTATTTTTGCTCGCGTCCCGCGCCGAAACAAATGAAAGCGCTTAATGAGAACTCGAATTATCTTTCATGCCAAGTGTCCAACCGACGGCGGCCCGGCTTTCGGTGCTTAATCACTTAAGAACGGCGTTCTCCGTTCAAGATGTTCCGACAGCTATCGTGTTTCTTCGGGCACGGTTCTCTGCGACGTTCCCGTTTTTGTTAAATGACTGTGCGAAATGAAACAAGAGGTACACTTTCGCCTCTTTCTTCTTTTCTTCAGCCGTTAAACGATGCGTCAATGCATAAATTATATTCTTGTCTCCTTTCATGCAAGCTGAATACGAACGCCTTTTCAGTTAATCCCTAACGCGTTATGTACAAATCGACACTGACAACACAGGCTTTTTGCTAACGTGAAAAATTTTGCCCGCCCCTTAGTGACGGGGAAATTAAACTTGAGCACATATGGGAATAAATAATTTACTGGCTCAGTCACGCATTTTAATACTGTTCAATCCGAGAACCGATTAAGATCAGTAAGAAGTAGGTCACGTGCAATGAAAAAAAAACGCTAGTTTATGAACAAATTACATTTCAAATGAAAGTTTGCAAAAAGGGAACACTTAAGCTCCGCCTTAAGAATATGATGCGATATCGTAATAAGTTAACTGCCATATATGCAGAAGGTCATTCTCTACTTTACATGCATACATCCCTGGGAGTCCTCATATAGCACTCCTGGCGCAGTGGTGAAAGGTTAAGCGATGCGCCACTGCCCTGCCATGGCAGGTGCTCCCAGCGGTGGGTCTTGTGCGGTCCAGGTTGTCCTTTCAGAGCTAGCAGTCATTCACAGTTAACTGCCACCTGCCCCGTTGAACAGTTTGCTCACTATCCACTGGGCAGGTTGTGATGACGCAGCAAAGTCACGGCGTCCATTTGCCTCCTATGATATTTCTCTGGGCACCACCTACCAGATTCATCGCTCACAACGCCAACACCAGATTTTCTGGAGAACGGGGCCTTTAACGCTATCGCTTTAATATGTAATTACCGCATCCAGCACAGAACAATACAACGCTGACACTAATGATGCCAGACCTGCGAGGCGATAGCTTGGTATACGTACAGCCGCTATCAAAAGTTTACGGGATGCTTCTTCTCAGTGTCAAATTTGTCGTATAGGGCCGCCTCGCGACCCAGCCTTCTGGGGTGATAATATAAGATGGAGAACGTACGTCCCCTTGCTTAGGGTCATTTCAAGTGTCTGAATAGCGTAACTACACTGAAATAAGTTTTTCACGCGAACCATTGTCCTGCAAACTTTTGGTGCCGCGTGTACCTTCGCAGAACATCGCTTTTCATTAACGCACAAGAACCCTCGCAGACAGAGTAACTCCGCGTGATCAATATGTGTGTCAGCGGCGTTGCGGCTCGAAATTCTTGTTGACATTAAAAGAAAAGGCGATGGAAAAGTAATCGACAGTTCTTCTCCGCTTACATAATATGTCTCGGTCTTTCAAATAAGCTACTCTCTTTCCCTCTTTTCTTGTCGCCTGCCCCGAACGAAATCCGGCGCATATTTCCGTAGCAGCCTCATATTACTTGCAAAGCGTTTCTTGCGCAACGCAGCCTCTTGAAATTCGCTCGGCCTTTTATATCTTCGAGAGCCTATTTGCATACGAACCCTCCCCCTCCCCCTCTTTCTCGATCGGGAAATCCCGTTGTCAGGCCGCGGGCCTGTGTAGGAGCCGCTGCTTCCGAAGCGATTTCGCGTGTAGCGAAGTTAGCTCCCTGGAAAATGCGTTGGGGAAGAACATTGTTGCAGCGGGCCACTGCAGCGTATTGTACACGCTCTGCATTCCATGAAGCGGCAGGGTGAGGTTCCCGCCCACAGAGCAGCATATAGGTGGGCCGATGATTCTTCAGTTTCGGTTTTTTTGTTTCTTTCCAGGCGCTGTTCGATTGTAATGGTATTACGGAGTTAAAAGAAAAAAGGAAATCCGACCAAAGCGCGGTGTTCGATACAAAGTTACAATTCATGGCTTAAGAATAGCCCAAAATAAGACGAATAAGCCTGATGCCCTGTGCTACTGTAGTGGCACTGGGATTAGATAACCAAAGATATTCTTCCTATTATGCCTTTTCATGGTGCATATTAACTAATGTAACGCGTTTTTTTTGTACTGTTTGGAACTGGGAGAGAGAGAGAGAAACCCTTTAATGAAAAAAAAAAGAATTTAACCAGTGTTTAAAAAATGTTGGCATGATATTCTGCGTGTGGCAGGGAATTAAGGAGATAAAGGCGGTAGGAGAGCGGTGCGCAAAAGGTAAAATAAAAATAAGAAGGGGAGAAGATAAAACGCAGCCATTAAATGCGTGCTAAGGTGCATCGGCGAGTAGCTGTAAACTGTTTTACTGTATTTGTTATAAAATAATATTGTGGTATGCGGAACGGGTGCAACTCACTTTTTCTAATTAATAACCCGAATGGCGCAACTTGTTAACTAGGGGAGTGTTTCAAGCGATGTCAAAACAATGACGAAACAATTAGTACGTAGCGGACAGGCACGGATACTGTGAAAAATGTATTAACAAAAGTAACGAGACCTAAATCGTCATGTAATACCGTACGCCCTAGTGCACTAGTTCGTTTTTTTTTTAAGTTAGAACAGAACCGAAAATAAACATTTAAGACCCACAACACTAGACCGTGAAGTCCACGGCATAGCAATTCTTCTTCGTAGAGCTATAGGTATATGCACGCGCACCTGTCTCCCAAACATGTGGTTTCACTGATATACATACTATTTCCTCTTTGTGGTCGTATGGGCTCTTGTCGATTACTGTTGATTCATCACAAACTAATTCGAACCCGAAAAGAAGCGTAGATAAGCAGGTTTATAAGTGGCGTCACTTGCGAGGAGTCAGCTTGGATGAAACACTTGTCTTGAGAAATTATTACAACTGGTATCACTGAAGTGATCCTAAGATTACAATAAAGGCTCCGTCAAAACATCGTCATAGAAAACTATACACAGAAAGCAAGATAACGCAACGTATCCTGCTTCTTAAATGCATATTGTTTGCTTTCATTTTGACTGAAAGTCGAATATTTGGTCTGGAAGCATGAAAGGCTAAAAAACCCCCGCTTGAAATCACACTTCAAAGGCTATGGCTCAGAATATAAATTAATTAGTTTAATAGCTATTTCCTCAGACAAAACCAAGTTTCCGCGAATCTGTGATGGTAAGAATATTGCGAAAAAAAGCCAACAGCCTGACAGCACTAGAGAAATTTAACGGTGGGGAGCTGAGTTTATAGTCTCGTTAAGAACACGCTTTACGGCTGTTACTGCGCTACGGCTTTGGCTGTTTTCCCGAGTAGGCGCCTTATCTTTACACCTTCGCAAGGGAACACTGTATTACCTGCTCTACGCCTCCAGTTTGTCTCTGTGGGCGTGGAAACGAAGCCGCATGTCAGCTACACCATCTGTTCCAAGTTTTTTGGAACGTATGCCAACAGGGGCAATCTGATTGGCCAAGATTGGCTGTACGATTGGTCAGAGTGGACACTATGAAACGTCATGCTTGGCCAAGACGAACAACTGCACACAGAGCTGCCGCGCCACCTTCTGAAGTCAATTGCTTTCTTACTGTACACTATTATGATGGTAGTGTGAAAAAAAATGCATCGGCTACTACTCCCTGCAAACAACCGTAGGAGCAAGATTACTGCCGCAAGCACCGTCAAGGCTACTTAAGCCAATTATTTGGTACATGTTCTGTGTTCCTGTTTTATTGCCTGGGTGGAAATAAGTGGAGAGTTTTGTGTCGGCTATATATGAAATCTTTTTGCACTCACTTTTGACAATTAAAGAGGACGCTAGAGTTATCAAGGTATTCCATTAACACTAATATCTGCGAATCGCCCCTCAAGTTCAACCATGTTACTTCTTATTAAACTAAGGGAGTATTTGAGATTCATAACTCATATATCACTCGCTCAATTCTAATAAGTGGTCGCTGACTCCACTTTTTACCATAGCTTCACTTGAAATGCTTGGCGCCTGCTTAATACTGACGTGAAAATGGGATAATTCTCAAGCCTGTAAAAACTGTTATTCGCGGACAGTCGTATCGTTTTCAGAAAAGCTTATTACGGCGCGGGATTTCGCGAATTATACCGCAGCGAACCCATCCCGTTTTCGAACGAAACACGTGTCTTGTTTTCTCTGGAAGCAAACGCGTCTTACTTTCCGTTCTTCAAAAGAAACCTCTTGCTCGGCCGTCCATTGGGCGATACTCAAGTTCTTTTTTATTTTTTGTGCTGTCGCTACCGGTAGAGTATGTAGGCTTATTTCTTTTTTTATTCGTCTTTAGGATTGAGGCGGAAGATTCGGAGACGCATAATAAAGTATACTTTCTTCACGTTTTTCTTTTTGCTCAAAAGAGAAACGCAAGAACAGGAAGGCGGTGCATTATTTCACAGTTCCGGCGGACTTCCCTTCTATGAGGGAACGTGCTCACTCCGTCAAATCCAAAAAGACCGGACCCTGACGGGCTTAAAAGCGGAGTGTCTCTTCTTTCATGCCGCGTAAAGAGAAATAGATGACGTACACTTCCGGCACTCAGGAACTTGGGATCAGTTTACGTCCATGATGCCCCCCTCCCCTCCTCCTCGCCGGGAGAACGAGAAGGCCGCAATAAATCTGACAGTATCAAGCAGGAAATACGTGCTCAAAAGGACACTGGAGGGATGGTTTGCTCCATGGCGGACGGAGACTTATGAAGTACATTAGAGCAGGGCGTCGCAGAGTAAGAAATGATAAAAACAAATATTCCAGGAAAAAAATATCTCGTCGAACTAGAATCCGCCGTACGAGCTTATCTTACTGCCTGACATCGTGCTTGGCTTGAAAGGTTTCGTCTTTGTTTTCTTCTTTCTCCGAGATCAGCAAAACACCAGTAACGTATATTTTTCGTGAAAAAAAAACAAACAAATCAGCGCATTTATTAACAAAGTTCCACACCCAGCGATTAAGGAAATCTAGAAAAGATTCAGTAATCTTTCCGCTAGTTCGGTGCTTCGGCCTAAGCGCCATTCAGGTGTTGTTCAACAATCATGTTGCGAGTTATTTCAAGAACAACAAAACACTTGAAACGAACATTCATGCCTGTTTTCTGTGTTTTCGACGCTCAGTACTTTTGCCTCACACAAAGGATACCTTCCCCTTAGAAAACTAAAATATCAGACGAGATCTGGGAGAATAATAATAGGAAGAAACCACCCAATCAGGATATTAAACAACCGCAGCAGCCACATTGGTGTCATTCATAATGACGAGAGAGAACAGCGTCAAAACAAGATAGTTACAACGGAAGCAGGAAATAAAAGTTACGTTAGCGCAGGGGTAAAGGCGAGCCTAATAAATTAGCACCCCCGTCTTCGTAACGCACGC
This sequence comes from Amblyomma americanum, assembly GCA_030143305.2. Taxonomy (NCBI): domain Eukaryota; kingdom Metazoa; phylum Arthropoda; class Arachnida; order Ixodida; family Ixodidae; genus Amblyomma; species Amblyomma americanum. The sequence goes on along the minus strand of JARKHS020033208.1, from coordinate 103,952 downwards.
CCATAGGTCTTCATATATGAGCCAGCTCACTGGCGATCCACAGGCTCACGCGAGTACTTCACTTTTGTCCTATACCCAGCCTTTCACACTTTAGCAGACGTTACCTTAAACTCTCGGAAACTATGCCTTTTATTCCTTTCTGCAGGAAGCCATTAGTCATCATGAGGCTGTCAGTGCTGACTTGGCAAAATAGGTCAAAAGCTTCAGCAATGTTAGGCCGTATAGCCCAAAACGCATTTTTAACCTACCGACGTTCAGTCACAAGTTTCGACTTCAAAACAATGGTTTCCCTGCAACCAGAAGACATTTAGCACGCAAACACGCGTGGTGTCATTGCGAAACGGTAGAGGAGCTTGGAGGAACACTTTACCTAGAGTTAAGTGAAGTAAATCATTCATAGCGGGCGCAAGATGGAAGAGTTAAGTGAAGTAAATTATTCAGAATATGGTGTGCGCAAGATGGACTTATGTTTTCAATCTCGATAGACTAAATCATCACGCAATACAATGTACCCCAAGTAAAAAAGTTAGTGCCTTGTATGCAATATTTTCGCATCATAGGCGGTTAATAGTGCACTAGTATATATACGCTTGCTTTGGTAATAAGGGGTTTTAGGCGGAGAAAATGTCGTTCTGGTCTATATTGTATATTAAATAGGTGAGGCTTAATTAGATGGCGTTTATGAGTCAGTTATTGGACATAAAAGATTACGAATGTCAGTACTGTACGTGCTTAACCTGGTTTTGGAAACTACTTTTTATTCTAATTTGTGGGAAAGCTCACAACTTCGTGCCTGGTTTTTATTGGTTATAATTATTTCTTTCTTTCTGGTTGCATGTGTTTTCTGTATTGCTTCGCCCAACTTTTTACGCTACCCTCGCTCCCGGTAACTATAAGCTAGACTAGCAGCTTCAACGGCCACCACGTCGTCTTTTACCCAGGATTAAGTATTGATGAACCTCGTAGAGCCTACCAAAAAATCGATTTACTTTGAATAATTCAAAGTAACTGTGTATACCCGCAATGACATTCTTTCTTTATTCCACAGTTTTCAGCGAAACAACGAATGAATTTACCAAACGAATACTCCAAACAAGAAAAATATAATAAGCAGAAATTTATTCTCTCTTAGGCTATGGTTAAAAGAGGGTAGAAAAGTTGCACTTATTGCATCTTCTGCGCTATATCTAGCTTATGAAGTAGTAACAGAGCTCCACTGAATAAAATGTGATTGACCTTCTACATCGCGTACTCGCGTTCGCGGATAAATAGAGGCCCCATACGAATTTTAAACTGATCGTAATCGTTCGACCATAAACGCTACATGTAGAACCACTGATTATAAGCTCGCAGCGAAACTGCGGCAGAGCACTTAGACCACGGATTTAGGCTACCTAAAGAAACAGGCTGCGTGTAGGTCTTCAGGGAGCGTATATTGACTTTTCTCGCTTCCGCCTTCCCTCGGCGCACGATTCCTTTCAAAACGTTCCGCTGGAAGCGAACATACCTTAGACAGCCTCCTATTCACAGTCGGTACTACTATGTCAACGGAGTTTTTCTTTGCCATTTTACTTCCTATGAGATGTTCTTTTCCTAAGTGGGCCTGCTTCCAGGCACGACCGAGGCCTCAGGGCTGCTGAGTTTTGTGAGGGCGTGTCAGGTTGATTTCAGGCATTGACACCGTGAACTGCATTAAACCATTTGTCTTTTCCTCTCTTTTTTTTCTTTTCTCCGCGTCAGCGATGTGCTCTCACCTTTCCTGCCTTAGAATGTTCGCTTTCTTTCATTTTCAATGCTCCGCTTCTTTTGTGATACTCCTCAGGTGTAGTGCGCACTTGTATCATCGGTCTCAATGTGAGTCTTCGCTGATTTTTCATTCTTTACCTTCCGTTCCATTCTTCTTTTTCCTCCTTTCCTTTGTCCTCCCTCTTCGAGATCTTTTGGTCTCCATTCTTGTTGGAACCGGAAGGCTTTGCGCCCTTACTGGTTGCCACTTGCAAGCCTTTCTTGAGGCGAAACAAACAGAGCAATGGCATGCGACTCCAGGAGAAAGGACAAACAGCCCAGGGCGCTCGGTGTGTTCTTCTTGCTGCACTCTTTTGCTATAGGGCTGCTTGTCTCGCCAAGGAAAACAAAGCACAAATTTCAATGATTGAGAAGACTTCCTTTTTTGCTATTTTTGTGCTTCTGTGTGGTGAACAAGAAATTGTGATTGTGTTTAGATTAACTTTTACGCGGTGTTTATTTATTTAGAAACAACTGCAGCCTCATGAGCACGCGAAGTGGGCAAGATAACAAGAACACTGCAGTTGAACGGAGAGTAGGGCTCGTTGGTTATACTTCATTTCGAGTGCGAACATCGCTCGTGTGTGTGTGTGTTCCTTGAACTTTTCTTTCTTTCGCATTTTGCACTGTTACCACCGGAAATAATAAGAACAGCCAAGAAGGAAACAAATAATTGGAACAAATAAAAACACTGATCCCAAAGAATCTAACTTGCGCATGCATTCACAGCCGGTGCTAAGTCAACGGTGTTTCTTTTTCATAATTTATTACTGTATTAATTTATAATTTCAAAATAATATCGTTTGGCATTTCTCTCCACCCGACCCTGACTGCGTGCTTTGATTGTCACCTCTCCCCTATGAATGCGTCCACCCTTAAATTGCTTAAACAACAGTAAGCAAATGTTTTGTCTCGTTAGAAGAAAAAAAAACGGCAATCAAGGGGTTGCTTTTACATATCGCGCGAAGTCCTTTCCAACGCGTTCTTTTTTCTCGTGACGTGACGGAAAAATGAAAATGAAGCTCATTTACCTGGGTGACCGGTGGCTCGCAGTAAGCAATGTTCCAGTTCTGTGCTATTAGCTGATTTTTTAAGCTGAAAAAAAAAACTCGAAATGTTAAACATGTGGGTTTGGCCGTCTGATAACCTTCATGAGAACTTCTTTATAGATAGCATATATAGATGATTGAATCATGGTACATACCTCATCCTCGTACTAATTATGACAAACAAATGCTGCGCTTTCAAATTCCCAAAGTGTTATACCGTAACCTTAAACATTCATTGTCACATTGAGTTCATGTACCATACAGTTCAATACACAGCTTAACTTTATCGTCATAAATGTTTGTGTTTCGCTACATTGTTTTGTAAAATATATTATGATGGTTTTGTATATATGTTATCGATTTTTTAGAGGGCATGTCAACAGATGTGCTGAACACAATGTTAAACTGTACTGCACTTGTAATTTTTTGTGCACTTCTGGTGAAATGCGTACTTCTATATTATATTTCTTCTTCACTTTGTGACAACGTGTCGAAGCGTGTGCGTGCTACCATTGCCTTGTACAGGGGGCACAGTCCCTGTCAAGCCGCTAACTGGCTTTTTGACTGCCCTCCAGCATCAGTGATGTCGAATAAATTTGATTTGATTTGATTTGATTTGATTTGACTTGATAATCTGTTATGCATTCGCTATTGCTGGAACCCTCAGTTTGCCAAACTGCTCTCGCAGGAGACCCCACAGATGTGATTTCCGCCCCGGCGAATTTTGTGTTTTTAGAAGCAAATTTGAATACTCTGCTTTGTGATTTTACAAAAGGAAAAACTTCATTTGGGAGACAGGGGGAAAGGAAGTTGTTATAAGCTTTCGGCAGTGCCATGGGCGCAGGCGAAGAGAGCAGTTCTGCGTCTGCTGCAGATGACACGGCGTGCCTGGAAGAGCGTAGCGACGCTGGAATTACCCCGGCTGTCACCGCTAATGAGCAAGCCGATAAACGAGACAACGAAACTTGCCTTGACGTTCCAGCTGCTTCTGACGCTGTTCGCTGCCACCGCTCGACTTTCGAATGAATCAAGGCAACATCTACAGACTAGCCATGAGCGGAGCAGTGATTCGAACTTAACTTCATCGGCTACCTTCCTCGATCAACTTGGATAGAGACTAATTTGCTTAATTGGATTTGTAATAAGCGCATCCTTGTTTTGTGTCTGGCAATGCCATTATTTGTTCAGATAAAATACCGTGACTTTGCTTACCATGCTGATGATGAAAAGTTCAGCGCAACTTCGGCTTTAAGTGTTCCTGTGCACTTTATTTCGCGATATGTTTTTGTCCAACACTTTGCATCGAGGAAAGAGCGACAACTGCTTTTGTTTCATTACCTCTTAACTAACTACCATTAGTTTTTAGCTTTCGAGTGCCTTCGGAATACAAATTCATTACAAAGGGATGGGGATTTGTTATTGACAAAGAGAAAAAAGCAGGTGCAACGGTCTGGAAAACGTCGCAGATGTTCATCTTAAGTACGTAAAATTCCAATGAAGTAATTCAATGCGACAACAACTGCAAATGTTCCGCCCAAACGCTCAACGTATGACAGTTCAGTTCAAGTGAAACGAATTGACACTTTCGGTAAAGTGCCTTCGAAAAGGTCTGCTTCGGTTGTTTTGGGTAATGATAAGTGCAGCTGATTCTACTCATTGTATGCTGTATAGGTAGAAAGGACTCCGACTTTACTACGGCGCTAGAACGGTATAATTATTCCTGATAGGAGTGGCTATGACAGAAAGAGAAGAACCTGGTTGAAATAATACAAGGGAAGTGAAGTGCTCGTTTATGATCATCGCATCTTGCGAAGTAAATCACGCGCATGTTTTTTATTCACAATGACAACTGTCGTTAGCTTTGTTCCCCACGTATCGTATAGCCAAAATCGGTGATGGCAGAGTATATCCACAGCGTCCGCCGCGATCACGTGACCACCCCGTGTAAATAGATCATGCCTCGCATCTTTTGCTTGCCTTCCTCTTCTAGACTGGGCTGTGCGCGTGGTCCACACAAGATGGCGCCAAATACTTCAGAAGGCCTTAAAATGCCTACCAGGAAAGAGACTCGAAACTTGTCAGGTTCCTCTTTCCCGCTGTTCAAAGAACTTGAACAGCCGTTTTTTTTTATGACCATTTAAAGGTCGACGGCTTGAAATACAAATAGTTCGTCGTCAACGTCGATCATAAAACTTCACTCTCGAAATCAATCCAAAGCAGTCGACAACATCCAAGAAAGCTTGCATCGATCGGCCGCTTAGCAATCAGTGGGCAGTAAAGGCAATTACGCCTGTGTACATGCACGCATTTCACTGGCCAGAAAGTAGGCGCAATCAGAATGAAAGAAGCGAAAACGGTAGAGGCAATAAATTCTGCGGCTGAACTCAGTAACACGCATTATCGTCAAATGATGGGCAGACAGGAATCCGGCATCACAATTATAGCAGCCGTTATCAAACATCTTTGGTTACAGGCGCGAAAAACAGGCACAACACAAGGCAGAAAGACGGGACGAAACGCCTTTCTGTCTTAAGTTGTCTGTTTTTCGCGCCTGTAACCAATGACGTACAGTTACAAACTTGCCCAGCAAGACGTTCTTTTAAGTTATCAAACATGTTATACACTGCGTCATCATTTGCCAAACACACCGCGAACCTGCGGGCGCTGACCGCTCGACGTATTATTGGTGCAGCGGGCGTCTTTTCTTCTTCGAAGAGGAATAGATGCGAGCTTCAGTACGGTTTCTACTTTCGTCCCACTTTTTCGATATTATGAGTGACTAGGACAAACCGTGCTTAACGATGCTTTACGCCATTGACGCATACGTTATGGGGTGGATCCTGCATTGCCAGCTCAAATAACATGCAGGCCGTTCGCAGAGAAAAGGAAATTGGAATTTTGTTAGGAATACACTAAGAAATCCATCTTGAGAAAGAGTGAGGAAGTTATCACTGTAAATGACGCTAATGGCGCGAAATGATGTTTGGTTACTTTGAAGGCTACTAGTAAGGCCCAGACATCACCTTCACCCTCATCAGCCTGACTGCACCGACTGCAGGGCAAATGCCTCTCCGCCTCTCCCATGTCTCTCCAATTAACCCGGTCCTTTTCCAGCTGCGCCCTCCTTATTCCTTCAAACTTCTTAATCTCGTTCACCCGGCTAACCTTCTGCCGCCCCTTACTGCACTTGCCTTCTCTTGGAATGCACTCCGTTACCCTTAAGGACCAGCGGTTATCTCGCCTCCGCATTACATTCCCTGCCCAAGCCCATTTCTTTCTCTTGGTATCGACTAGGATGCTATTAGCCCATATGGACCTTTTGTTATAGTGATCGTGTTTTGCTCCTGAGATAAGCCCATAAATGACTTCAATAGTTTTGCCGTTATGAGCCTTACGTACCAGAATGAGTAATCTGAGAAATAATCGCTTCTTAGATTCAGGCTGGTCTTGTTCCTAGAAGAGTAGACAATACATGCTTTCTGTAGCTCACTTGTTCATAAGCCTGCCACGGACTTGGATAGAGGGGCGTAAAATTTTTCTAGGGTCTAAGCACCAGGCTTGCACGTAATGAACGGCAGTTTTGATGAGTTTTCTTTGTACCAATGAAATATCATAGCGATCACATCCTACGCTTAGCGCGTCGCGTACTTAACGCTGCGTTGAATTTCGGCCGCTTAACGAGCAATGTTAATTATTATCTGAATGAAGCATCACGCTGGCATTGATTAAACCCGGCTTCGTCAAACGTCCGCAAAAACAAGATTTCGAGCCACTACCCTGACTTCGCTCTGCAAGACCAACCGTTTTGCCCACTCACTCACTCATGCTCACTCTCCCTGACTCATGCTCACTCAATCAGTCACTCACTCACTCTCACTGTCTCATGCTCACTCACTCACTCATGCTCACTCTCACTCACTCATGCTCACTCTATCTTACTCATGCTCACTCACTCACTCACTCATGCTCACTCTCACTCACTCATGCTCACTCTATCTTACTCATGCTCACTCACTCATGCGTTTATGTGATAAGTCCAAGTATCTCTGAAGTGAATGAAGATTGCCGAGACTGCATGCGAACCGTGCTATCCGAATATGCAAATCACGCCAGCACGCTCCTATTGTTGTGAAAGAAATCATGCATAGGATGCACTCTGGCATTTTGTATAAACTAACGAACGAGCTGACTCTTTCCCAAATCGCGGCTTTAAGAATGTAAATGCGTTAAGCTTCTCATTAACAACTGTTTACCTCATCGTCAGATTAGCTTCCGCCATTTTTTGTGCCCTGGGACCATACCTACGTAACAAGCTTCGTTGTTTACTGGAAACTCAGTTCGTATAAGGCGGCGCTTTGGCTTCTGTAAAAAAAAAAAAAAACAACGAAAAGTGTAATCGACTGGAGCTAGCTCTGCGGCGCTAATTAGCTGGTGACAAAGACGGAAAAGCAAATACCGAAGCTTTAGAAAACACCGCTTCATGCTTGCAGGGAAAATACGCTCAGCTAGCTCGAACCCTCTCCCCAGCAAAGAGATTACTCAGGCAACAGCCAATCTTGCGCATCTCTTTTCGACACCACACCCTTTCGCTGTTCTGAAGGGGGGTCATTGAAAGAGGACTATGGGATTTTTAGAAAGCTTTGCACAGAGGATTACAGACCTGGGCGATTGCAAGTTCAATTTCTACATGAATAGCGTCTCGTTTGCATTCATTTTGTCTTCGTCCTGTATCACGCAACACAGACCCCGAAGCCAACGCAGTCAATTCCGGGGCCGCTTGTCTGCAGCCCAAGGATGTTTCGTTTCGACGCGACCTATATGTATAAAGAACTTTCGTACGCTGAGACAAAGAAATATGCAAAACAAGGCATAAAGCAGTGCTAGCATTGTTTATAACTTCCCCTTTGTAACTCTTCCTTCTCAACGGTTGTATACCAAACGGTGAAATATTCGTTTTTTTTTTCAGTGAACTTTTCATTAAAACGAGTTTTTTTCTGTCTGCAATGAAATGCCTTCGGAGTGCAATCACTGAATAAACGAATGCACCTCGAAGTATTGTTTCTTGAAGTTTTTGCCTTTAAGAGATTACAAGCGCTCAAGGGCACAACTGTTCCTGAGCAAGCGAATAATATCGCTCATGACAAATGACGAAATTGACAATGCAGGAACTGCTATACGCACTGCTGCTGTGATATGCGCCATTTCTTTAACTCGGATGGATTATAGAAAGGTAAAGAAAATTCAGTTCCGATACTACATTTTCAATTTATCCCAGAAAAAGCTGTCCGAACCGCCTGACGGACCTAGACAGCTATTTGGCAAGAGCAGCAAAAGCATGCAAAAGAGTGTCCAGTGTGTCAGGAGGCGATACGATGAACGCAATCCACCAATACAAATATAACTGTAACAGCCTGCCATTCAAAGCCAGCAAAGTAATCTCTGTGCAACTAGGGTAAAAATTCACGCGTAAGCTTCCTAAGTTCATTCCATTGTATGCGTGCATAGCACGCTACGCGGTCCTTTTGATAAATAAGTGCATTAAGAGCAGGAATTTCGAGCCGAACGAATACATTTTCTGCATTGTAATGTCAGCGGATGGCGGACCGTAACGCGGCAGTGAGGTAAACTTCATTCAGTTCATTTTATCAATAAGTATTTATGCTCTAGTTTTTACGGTTTTCACACGTTCGTCAGGCAGCCAAAAAAAAAATATGGCTGAGGAAATTGAATTCAAAAATTTTCTTACCACTCGTTGCAAACTTATGACGGCTACCCCGAAAAGGACGGATAGCCGCCGTTTTGAAGTGAATTCCGGTGCTCCCGCAGTTCACTACACGGTGAAATCTGCCGGTGATGTCAACACCTGCATTTCGCTTTTTTTTTGGGTCTTTTCTAGCTTTTAAAACCTACGCTTTCGGTGAGATTGGTCTCTTTGTCACTTAATGCTGTGCCCTATTGACACGAGCAAACTTCTATTTGAGCTGTGTCTCACTAACAAAAACTCACAGGACGGTTACGACTCTAACGGGATGTGCAGCGATTGCTGTTTAGGCGTTTATAGCTTTGGGGATATATTCCTGGCGGACTGGTGTAGCGGTCACGTGATGCACCCATGCACTGGCAGGCGGCTGTTCCAAACAGAGCCGCCCGCAGGCTTATGCTACCCAGGCAGACCGCAACATAAGGTCACGAGACATTAACGTCACGTTACATAATGTCACGTGACATAATGTCGCGTCACAGCGACATTAACTGACCAACCGTTACGTCGGCGAGAAAGCCAGAGACAGCCGCCTAACAGCTCTCGCTGTAAAATAGGTCATATATGTTAATGGTACGTTGCTGAGCTAAAATCTCAGCTTTTTTTTTACTTTTTCGGCTAAACGCCTTAAAATGAAAGGTCTGCAGCTCGCCGTTTGCTGCAGCGGTATTAGTTTTTAGGCTTCCCAAAACGCCACTTTTATCAGTGCCGTCACCCGCCGCGGTGGCTCAGTGGTTAGGGCGCTCGGCTACTGATCCGGAGTTCCCGGGTTCGAACCCGACCGCGGCGGCTGCGTTTTTATGAAGGCAAAACGCTAAGGCGCCCGTGTGCTGTGCGATGTCAGTGCACGTTAAAGATCCCCAGGTGGTCGAAATTATGCCGGAGCCCTCCCCTACGGCACCTCTTTCGCCATTTCTTCTTTTACTCCCTCCTTTATCCCTTCCCATACGGCGCGGTTAAGGTGTCCAATGATATACAAGACATACTGCGCCATTTTCTTTCGCTAAAAAAACAATTATTATAATTATCAGTGTTGATGAGCTAGAAATTTTGGCCCTCCGGGCGCGGGACTTTCTTAAGCACTCGGTAAATGTACAGATCGCGCGAATATGCTCCATATCCAATGCATTCATGTTTTGATCACATTATTGTACGAACTTACAATTTCGCGATCTTTTTTTATTTTTCAATCGTTGAGATGCGCACCTTCCTTTTCCAACGTACTGTGATTCTTGCCTTTCGTGGTTTGCAATAGGGAACTTGTAACGCGATATATTTTCGGCCGTAATCATAATAGAGAAAAAAAAACAGAAAATGCGCTCTCTATAGTGCTGACATTCGCGTATTTTGTTACAATTTTTATATGGCTGCAATTTCTTCCAGGTAACATTACAAGAAATGCAGCACACACTACTCCGAGAACAGTCTCTGAAAACGCTCCCAACTTCCAATGCCGCGACTGCAAGCATTGCCTTTCCAGCTTTTCTGTATATATAGGTCTTTGCTTCGTCTTCCGTGATGAATTCCAGTTAACTAGCAGATGCCCATGTTGATCTCCCAGGAACAATTGGCTCAAACAGAGGGCTCACAAAGTAAGGCTACCATCTCTGCTATGAAGCTTCAAAAGAAGATCACGAACGAGACACCGAGAGAATTTTTTTTTCGTGAGGGATCAGATCCGTTTGTACCAGTATCTCTCAGTTTCTACGTTGGCGAAGGCCTGTCTGAAATATGAGTCCGAGAGGGTCTGAAAACGGGAGAAAAAGAATAAAATCGAAATAAATAACAAAGAAAACATAGGGTGCCGAGGGAAAGCTATAAATTTCCCCGCTTGGAACAAAGAACGGAGTAAGGCGCTCAGACGTCCATCAAAAAACGATTCAGAGCAACTCAGCACTGATGTTCTTTTGATTGCAGGCTCGGCGCGTTGCCTTATCTATTCAAGTCGCGAAGACTTTCCGGAGTTTGTCTAGTACGGCGCCGAGGCGATAACGTGGGTCTTTTTCGGACTGCCAACAGCGGAAGAAAGAAGTGAGTTAGTCGAAAACAATCTCAACACGAGCGCCAGAGCTATTCTCGGCGAGCGTGACAGGTTTTAAAACACAGCGCAGTTTCATAAAGGCAATCGCAGCGCACGTGGCGATCTTCAGTAATGGAAAGAACGACTTGAAGCGGGTGGCTTTTCCTAGATTTCCACCAATTGCTCTTTAATTGTATGAATGGTCTTGACTATGTAAATGACGATGCAAAGCTGCACTTGGCCATCATGGGAAACTTGCAAGCTGGTTGGTATTTACTTGTAGCTCAGTTCTATAGAAAACGACTATGCACCTGGATGCAGTAACCACGAGCTTAGTGACGTCAGTGGGATGCCGTAACTCGATGCTCGCTCTGCACGAGGCACCGCTTTCCTGATTCGAAGCGCGAGGGAAAATATAATTCATCGTTCGCGGTTCTTGCATAAACCGCGAAATCCCGCGAGCTCTTTTGTACATAGTATACATTGCCTCCCTACCCCTTCCTCTCTTACTATCTCTCCCCTCTTTCTTTCCCCCTCCCTGTCCTTTTATTCCCTCTAGTCGCCGCTCAGGTGCTTCAGGTTCCGATGGCAGATTCCGCGGCTAGCAACACGTTTTCCTTCCACTGTTATTTTGTTTATTAATGAATAGCCACTAACAACAAAAACAACATGTGGGAGCGTTGTCAGATTTCTTCAAAAATCTTCACTACTTTCACAGGACAGTGTTAAATGGGGAGATATGGGAGAGCCCTTTGTCCTGCTTTGGGCGTAGACAGGTTGATGATGATGATGTTGTCTTTCATTCCTTCCTTAATCCCTTTCTTCACGATAGAGTCCAGGTATCCACCCTGTGTGGCTACTGGGCCTTTAAGTATAATTATAATTGCTCCTGACCCCCACTCAAATTCGCGCACTAACTCTGGCTTCGGCGCAGCTAAGACACTCGCGCCCTGCAGTTAGGCTTTGAATAAGGTGTGAAGAGCCGACAGCGCGGATACTGCTGTCTCTGTGTTCCTCTTATTACACAGCATGGCTTAAACATGCGTGACAGTTGGCTGTCCGGTCGTCCCACATGCCTGATGGCAACACATGGCGGTCCCGTGTGGTTCGAACATACGAGGTGACAAAGGAAAGTCGCAGATATATCTCGCGCTGTGAAATAGTTGCTCAAATATCTACAGATGTAATGTTAATAGAATTCACATTTTTGCATTGTCCCAGTGCACCTGCCAAGCACAAATGGCAGCTTACTTAGTATAGAAATCGATCAACGCGTATCTTCCTTAAAAAATGGTCTATAGACAGTCTATAGACTTCTTATAGACTTATTGCCTTCCTGTAGATATTTCTTTTAGTCTATTCATGGTCTATAGACTGTGTATAGACAAAAGTCTACTAAATATGTATAGCCATTCATCTGTAGGTTGTCTACAGACTGTCTATAGGAATTGTATTGCCTATAGACTGCTCTCTAGGGTTTGTCTATAGAGAGTCTATAGACTCTATAGACAGAAGTCTATGGACAGTCTATAGACTGTCCACACCAGATTGCGGAGGTGCCACTTTGGGCAGTACCAAAACCATCTATACGGACAACAATCCCAGGGATAACAAAGAAAACGCACATTCCAACAGTCGGACTGAAACAGCTGACGCTGTCATACATTACATCTATGTATACTAACACCCAGCATGTTTTCGTGGACGGATCCGTTACGACCACTTCTTCAGCTGCAGCGGTGATAGTGCCAGGAAATGCCTCATGTCACCGTTTCAGGCTCATGCACAAAACGTCCTCTACGGCAACCGAATTGGCAGCCATACGAGAAGCCGTCCTTTATATTGGTCACCAGCCAGCGCAGCAATGGACTATATTCTGCGACTCGAGATCGGCATTACAGGTCGTACAAACTTATCTAAACCCAAGAGCATGCGAGCAGCTGGTTCAACAGATTGTGCTTTTGTTAGCCGAGGCTTTCCACCGCGGCAATATCATAAAGTTTCAATGGATACCGAGCCATTGCGGCATAGCGGGAAACGAGCGTGCTGACGCCGAGGCTCGGATGGCACATAGTGATGGTGCTTTCATTGAGATAGCCTTTTCAAGATCAGACATTGGAGCCTTGTTGGCGCATTTAATGCAGGCGGCAATGCAGTCGCACTGGCATGATCCGAGTCATCAACAGGACCGCGTGTGTAAGCTTGACGCTGGCTCACGATTACATTTCCCATCTGTGGTGGTGCGACGTCATGGGACTTTACTCCACCGGCTACGGCTTGGCGTTGCCTACACCAAACACTATCTTCACAAGATCGGCATCGAAAGTAACCCAAATTGCGCACAGTGCAACACACCAGAGACTATTGGACACCTTCTTTGCGCGTGCCCGAAGTATACTTCTGAAAGAACAACATTGGAGGCGACCGTGAAAAACCTGGACTCTCGCCCTCTCTCTGAGGAAACTCTTCTGGGCGCAAGGACGAGACGTTCTGATTGGTGGCGTGTGACAAAAGCCCTGCTCAACTTTTTGCGTGAAACAGGCCTGGATACTCGTTTGTGACCGCCTGTGCACAACCTACATGGTTAATGACATGTGTCGGTGTTGTGTTGCAGACACCAGTTTTGAGTTTTATGTGTGTCCAGTAACCGCGATGCGAGCGCCAGCCAGTGTTGTGTGTGTGTGTGTGTGTGTGCGTGTGCACAGACATCACCCGTGAAACTCATTGTATTATGCCATCATCAGCCTTCATTCACACTTTCCTTTTCCTCCTCTTCCCTTTCCCTTGTGTGGAGTAGCAGGCCAGGGCCCTGTTACCACCGGCCGACCTCTCCGCCTTTCTTTCATTAAAATTCCCTTTCTTCTCTTCTATAGACTGTGTAAAAAAATTTTTGTAAGGGCTGCCCTCTCAGCCTCTACCACTCTGGTAGATCAGAGGTGCTGGAATCGCTGAGGCAACTGAGGCAAGCTAGGTTGGTATGTCATTCTGGCATTATTGAGGAAGAAAGCAGAGGCAAGTTAGACGCCCGGCTTCAGCAGCCGCTCTACAAGGAAGAATAAATCGAAAATGCCGACGTGTCGATATCTAGATGCAAATAGTAGACAACGCGAGGTGTCCCAAATAATCACAAGCCCTTCTACTACGTAGCAACCGCAAAACATTTTGAACAATTACCTTCTAACAACGCCTCAGCGTGCAAGGATGTTCTAAAGTATCGGGATTCAGCTACACGCGCAATATAAAAGAAATAAAGAAACAAGCAAAATGCAGCTCTCATATCTTACAGCAAAAAAGCTGTTATAAGAAGCTAAGCCGTTTTGACTATCACGTCACCCGCCACAGAAGAGCTACAATGCAAGCAGGAGCGCTCCTGGCACGCCCGTGGTCACTTCGTTTTTAGTGCGCTTGCACAACTTCCCGCAATCACGGACTTCGCCATCTGTCCGAAGCCCCTCCGTTTGCTTTGAAGCGCGAGAAACAAGCAAGTGGCGACACGCGCGTCAAGCGGCTTAGCCAATGATGAGGCGGTTCTGTCGCACAGCTGCAGCCAATGAGAGAGCGGCTGTATCAAAACTACGGGCTTGTAGCGCGCGTCAGCATGGGTTCCATGAAAGCTGTGGGATTTTCGCTGAGAACTCCGGACGGAGCGGACGTGTACTAGCGCTCCCTCAAGCAGTGCAAGCCTACATACTTAGCATTTCATTAAATATGCAAATCGGCTGTCATTTTGTTTTTTGGCGGCTCAGGAAGGAGGTCGCGTGGGGCTGAATGTATATGCTTTGTTATTGCAGCTGCGAGAGTGTCGGATCAGCCCCAGTCCCTGACAAAAACGGTCTATAGATAGTCTATGGAGTTCGTATAGGCTCTAATGCCTTCCTATAGATATTTATTTTTGCCTGTTCACAGTTTATAGACTGTCTATAGACAAGTCTATTAAAAGTGTATGGCTATCAATCTATACACTGTCGATAGGATTTGTATTGCCTATAGACTGTTCTCTAGGGTTTGTCTTAGAGAGTCTATAGACTTTATAGCCAGAAGTCTATGGACAGTCTATAGATTGTCTAAAGAAATTTTTGTAAGGATGACCACAAGCCGAGATTCGACGTGCTCGCCAGCATGAGATGAAGCGTCACAGAGCAGAATCCAGCCGTACGCCAGGAGCAACGCGATGCCGCTAGGCTACGCGGCCGAACCGCGAACATTATCTTCAGACGAAAGCAGCGAATCAGAACAGCAAGGTTCCGGGATATTTGGTAACGAATTTAAACGAAGAATCAGCGCGATGAAGCACGGACACACGAAGAAACGACACACACGAGGGCTGTCAAGAAACCTGATCGACTGATCGTTGGGTGTTTCATGCGTCAAAAAGACAGCCATGCATCGGTCAAATAAGAAAGGGCCTGCGATACCGCTGAGGTGAAATATTCGTGGCTGCAATTTAAAAGGACGAGATAGTCGTCAACGTACCGGGAAATTTTTACCACGCCGTCTCAGGAATCATGTCATGCAGGGTTCTCTTATGCTGGGCTAGGAAAAGTTCATTTAGTATGAGCTTTACTCAACACCCAATACACACACCCTGCTTTTGAATATACTTGTCATTCCAGGTAAAAAAAAATTCCTTTTAGGTAGAAGTTCAAAAGTTGCAAAAAAATCACGGACGGCGAATGCCCATGTTCTGCAGTATGTTCTACAGTATCGCCAATGCAAGTGGGAAGCATGCGGCTTAGCTGAATTCTTGGTCGTGCCCGTAGCATCGACGGAGCTGCTGCCCTCTAAACGTACGCTAACGGATGGTTAGCGCGGTGGAAAAGTCAAACAGCACCGGGGGTACCACAGCGGGGATCACTATTCGCTGAATTGTCCGTAGTTAAACTGACATGCTTCGTGAACTAAAGTTGCCTCAACTTTCAAAGCGAAGGAAGGTTGCCAGGCTAAAAATGTTTCATCTTTTATATAATAACCACTTCAACTTGCGCACAAGCATCAACTTGAAACAGCGTTCCTCTAGAGCTGTGAGATCTTCTCACAAAGATCAGGTTACACCCATCACGGCCCGAATCAATTCATTTAAATACTCCTTCTTCCCCAGAACCATAGCTGAATGTAATTCCTTGCCTCAGGACATTTTACAAGCAGACAATATACACCAGTTTGAAACTTATCTGTCCTGTTATTTAAGCCTATAGAAATCATTTGCCATTGCTGTCATTCATTTTGTTCTTTACCTGCGGTTCCGTTCCTCGGTGGTCTGAAACCGAGCGTATTATAATGAACACTTACCTATCTGACGCCCTTGTGGTTTTATCTGCTGGCAAGATGATTTCATATAGTTGTATAAATTTTGTACTTGTAGCTGTGTGTACTTCTTGAGTTGTATGCATCTACCCTGTAACGGCCTTACGGCTGACAGTATCAATAAGTAATAATAAAATAAATCAGTATGTTTAGTCTTCCTCTTATGTTACTGGCCCTCTCAAGCGTTAATGGCACTGGGACGGACGTGATCCGCCGTATTGATTGATGGCACGCACGCGTTGCACAGCATGAATCTGTTTGCTTAATATTTATAACGAAAGTAACTAATATATTCCGTTCGACTTACCTGATTTAAAATTACCAGTTTGGGAAGTAGTTCGACCGGTACTTCTCACCAGCGTCACGCAAATACGACCGCAGTGCCATTAGTGAATTGGCGGCAATGTGGTTTAAGGACAATCGCTCAAAAATTCCAGTTCTGGCTTAACGAATTCTACACGGTATTGCTGTCCTAAGCCGTCATTTCAGCCGTGAAGGATTACTTCATTTGTGTATTAAGGTTGAAGACAATACCTCGTGTCTCAGACTGATGCGGTATTGATCGTTAAATTTAAGGAAACCAATTATTTTTCGCGTTCCATGAAAGATAATCGCTTTCTCACAAATAAACGTATTCAACCATTATTTTGAAGTTACGAAGGCACATATATACGGCCACGTTTCAGTTGTTCTACGCGAAACATTGTGCCTTCTGCAAAAGTCATAATATATTAGAATATAATGCCTCTCATTCCGAAAAGGGCCTAACGGCCAGTATAGAGAGTATCGTGTGCTTTTTCTTTTACACTGAGACTTGTTGCCCATCTATTAACTACAAAATTTCTTTCTTCGAAACCACACTGCCAGTTCTTTCCCTCCCTAACTAAACTATAATTTTGCTCTCCTACAACAAAACTGTTATCACTCTTGCCTGCTTCCATTTTCTTAAAGTTAAGCTCATCCTAGCTTGATTTCTTTTTTTGAGGTTCAAGACATCTTGGAACTGTGTGTTGTACTCAACAAGCAGGTTTTAGAAGTTCTTGCGGTTTATTGTAATAAGCTCAATGTTTTCTTTACTTGTATACTGCAACATTAAACACAGTCTTGGCGTAAATATTGTTACCGCTGTGGAGGACATGGGCGTTCCCCTAGCTATAATGCCATCGCACAGAGCGACAGCCTGCTCGGTATGGCAAACCACGGACTGTTCCCACCGCTGCTTCCGTGGACCTAAATGTCGCCAGATAAACCCCTGCTATATTTACATCGGTAGCATTATGTAATAAAACGCACATCCGTGGCATGAACCAAAAACTTGGCCTCCCCTTTATCTTTACCCTGCGCAGTTGCATTTGCACTCAACTTCTCTTCCAAGTACTAAGGATACTAGGTGGCATAAATAAGGAACAATTTTCGACACACATCGCTTCTTTTCTCTTTTTATTTTCTGTTAGCCGCCGCGATGGCTAAGTGGTTACAGCGCTCGGCTGCTGGCCCGAAAGAGGCGGGTTCGATCCCGGCCGCGGCGACCGAATTTCGATGGAGGCGAACTTCTAGAGGCCCGTGTATTGTGCGATGTCAGTGCACGTTAAAGAACCCCAGGTGGTCGAAATTTTCGGAGCCTTTCACTACGGCGTCTCTAATAGCCTGAGTCGCTTTGAGACGTTAAACCCCCATCAAAATAAACTAAACTAAACTTTTTTCTGTAAGCATTCTTAATATTAAGCCTTGCTCTTCACGTCAAATGCTCGACACGTTCGGCTCGCCCTATGTCAAAATGGGTTGATTCGTTAATCTTGCCGACATTTATTTCAGGTACAAAACTTGATTCAAATGCCAGGAAGCAGTGTTTGGAAACGTCTAGCCCGGTATTTTCGCAACAGATTACATTCAGAAAATAACCTGGTATTTATCATTTGCTGAGAGAGATATTGGTCGCTCTTATGGCCGAGATTTTTTTTTATTTGTTACTTCCATGCTCTGTCCGTAATATCCCCTCCCATCATTTATCAATGCGCAATACGCTACTTAGATGCCTTAACAGCCAACAGCTCCAGATCCGGCACTGTAATCAGGCTGCACCTGTAATTCTGAACTGTGACGTCACACTTGTCTTAACAACATGACAATTCTAACACGCCATCCCACTTGCTTATGTTGCCAAGCGTTGAAGGCCTTTTCGACGGTCTTCTAGAGGAGCAATATTATCGTCACACGTAGATATAAAGATGTCAGGAGGCGGTTTATTTTCGGTAAGCTCAATGGCCAACACGGTAAACTGAAACCTAACCCAACGATTTGAAGTTTTCTTACCATTCACTTCACGTAGACGATCAAACGTCGTGGCGGAAATGTCATCCCTGGTTAAATCCCCTTTTAGTGTTGATTTGCGATACCTTGCCGAGTTATTGTTACGCGATTCTCATAGCAGTCTTCTAGGTAGCAAACCCGCTACTTCGCTTTCTCTCTCCTCTCTTCAAAAGTTTTGCCGTAGCAGGCATTGGTTTACGTTGTTTTACGCCTATTTAACGTCTCAAAGCGCAATCCACTGTGCTCATTGTTCAGCTGCTGCGATTTGAACGCACTGGACGACATCAAACAATTCATCTTCTAAGCGATAGTAAATCCAGCCTCTCCCGTAAATCGTCCAACACGTGAACCGTTTCAACCAAAATCTGCAGCCGCCCTTGATTGCTTTCGTGCTACTGCATGCGCGCCCAAGGCAGTACTGAATACCTGTTGAACTGTGGGAGTATTTTGCCCCGGCATATCAGACTCATTTTAATATCAGCGGGCTCTCACTTCTATAATTTTTATTATGACGCCTAAAGTAGCGTGTGTTGCCTTTTCTGGCCTCCGTACAAAGGGATAGATATTAACTGTATAATTAGGATTCTGTTTAACCATGTTGCTGTATACATTCTGTAGCAGTTTTTAATCTAATTGATCTATCCAGCGTCAGAACTATCTAGGTCACTACGTCTATCCAGACGCATACTACTTGTGTCTTCGACTCTTAAAAGGGCTTTCTCAACTTGGCCCTAACAAACTACATGGCCATTTTGCATTCCAGTAGCTTCTCCTTGTCATCCTTTATAACCTCGTGCATTTCTTCCTAATCAGTGCCTACTTCCATACCGTCATTCCATAAACTTCAATGAACTTGCTTATCATAAATTTGAATATCTCCTATCCATTGGTCACTTGCAACTTTTATCACTTTTTAAATAATTCTTTGGAAGCTCTTTCCCTTTCCTCTGGTCGCCCCACTTTGTTTTTTTTATGATAGCTTAATCTCTCTGCAAAAAATAGACAATAAGTATCATCCCTTTTATATGTAGACGGGGATAATTGCCACGATGAAACTGCTTCCAAATAAGACAGTGTATATGGCGCCCTCTATAGTGAAATAATAATAATAATAAAGCAATATGCATAAGTGGTGCAAGAATTAACCCCCTGATCCGCACCCAGAGTTAGTGTCATTATCGTGGCAACTCTGTCACTTTTCACATAAAATAAAGCAGCGCGCATAAGGCCTAAATCAACCCTGTAGCCTCTCGCTCTCTATACGTATAATCAAATGAATAATAATAATAATAATAATTGGTTTTTGGGGAAAGGAAATGGCGCAGTATCTGTCTCATATATCGTTGGACACCTGAACCGCGCCGTAAGGGAAGGGATAAAGGAGGGAGTGAAAGAAGAAAGGAAGAATAGGTGCCGTAGTGGAGGGCTCCGGAATAATTTCGACCACCTGGGGATCTTTAACGTGCACTGACATCGCACAGCACACGGGCGCCTTAGCGTTTTTCCTCCACAAAAACGCAGCCGCCGCGGTCGGGTTCGAACCCGGGAACTCCGGATCAGTAGACGAGCGCCCTAACAACTGAGCCACCGCGGCGGGTAATCAAATGAAGTCTCAAGTCCGAAAGTGACAAAGTACTCAAGATCATAATATGAAAGTTTGCATCAATAAAATCCTTAGAACATGCGTCCCCTCAACATATTATTTTGTATAACTGCGTACAAGAAGAGCTACTTAGGAGCTTTCAGCTTATCAAAAATACATCAGTGAGTATTCACAAACGTCCACCTGTACATAAGCGCCCAATCGGCCAAGCAGGTGGCTACTTACGACGCATCTTCCGAACACTTCTCACTACGACAACTACATCAAAGTCTATGACTTACGCTGGCACCTCTGCGATCTGGCCTACTACTGGTAAACAATAATAATAATAATAATTGGTTTTTGGGGAAAGGAAATGGCGCAGTATCTATCTCATATATCTTTGGGCACCTGAACCGCGCCGTAAGGGAAGGGATAAAGGAGGGAGTGAAAGAAGAAAGGAAGAATAGGTGCCGTAGTGGAGGGCTCCGGAATAATTTCGACCACCTGGGGATCTTTAACGTTCCCTGACATCGCACAGCACACGGGCGCCTTAGCGTTTTTCCTCCATAAAAACGCAGCCGCCGCGGTCGGGTTCGAACCCGGGAACTCCGGATCAGTAGTCGAGCGCCCTTACCACTGAGCCACCGCGGCGGGGGCGCTCATCTACTTATCGGGAGTTCCCGGGTTTGAACCCGACCGCGGCGGTCGCGTTTCTATGGCGGCGAAACGCAAAAGACACCCGTGTGTTGTGCGATGTCAGTGCACCTTAAAGGTGTCCAGGCCGCGGTGGCTTAATGGTTACGACGCTCGGCTGCTGGCCCGAAAGACGCGGGTTCGATCCCGGCCGCGGCGGTCGTATTTCGGTGGAGGCGAAATTCTAGAGGCTCGTGTGCTGTGCGATGTCAGTGCACGTTAAAGAACCTCAGGTGGTCGAAATTTCCGGAGCCCTTCACTACGGCGTCTCTCATAGCCGGAGTTGCTTTGGGACGTTAAACTCCCATCAAGCAAGCTAAAGGTGTTCAGGTAGTCGAAATTATTCCAGGCACCTCCACTGTACGGCACCTCTTTCTTCCTTTCTTCATTCACTCCCTTCTTACGTCGCGGTTCGGGTGTCCACCGATATACTTGAGATAGTTACTGCGCCATTTCTTTTCCTCAAAAACCAGTTTTCGATCTTCAGTTTTTCCTCCGTTATTAAATGCTCTGCGAACAAAAGTGCGCTGGCATGCTGATGCTTTTTCTAATTCGAGAGTGCCTGTTACCGTCATCTCTGCTGTCCGCGAACGTGGTATATATTGCATCTTATATATGGCACATTCCGCTTTCGCTTTCCTAAATTTGCTTTCGATCCCTATGCACCTTTCTTAGATCTTTCGCTTTGATCTCCCTTTCCAGGATTACTGTTTTATGACGTTTCTGTTGTTTAATCGCCATGTTGTTCCCTCCTGACTGAAGCTGTGGCAAACAGTGTATAAATTAGAGAGATTAAAGTCACTTGGTGTTTGGAAGCATAATATTCATGAAGAGAAGGCAAGTCCTGCTCCCTCCTTCATGTCTGTACGTCCGCGAACAATCCTGTCTCTTTACTGTGTTCTAGAGCACACTTCATTTGATGCTCAGTTCAACTCAATAGAATGCTTTCACTCAACAGTATGCTGGAACAAAGCGTAAAATTTAACTTGGCGTTTTGTTCTAAACTACGCAATATACAAAGCATCAAAGACAACATGGCTTATACCCACAAAGTGCTTCTTCTGAGATGAAGAAGATAAGCAGAGCCAACTGCTCACCATTAGGTATTACCTTAGTCAACGAAAATACAGCCACAAAATATGATAAGCAAGAAGTAGTTAGGGCTGAAAGTCCAAAGTTGTTTTCACGTATACATCTTACGCGTCTTCATCCTGAGATTTCACTTTTCTAAACCGATTCAAATTGAGCTGAACCGCTGGACCCTGTATTGGACATTACCCCTTAACCTAAAATAGGAAATGTAAAGAAATTTAAATACAATATGAGCCTTCTGAGCCTAATTATTCAGTGCTAAAACGCCAAGACGTTCAAACTCAGACAGTGTGAGTGTTTCTCGGGAAGTGTTAATCACAAGTTGACTGTCATAGCTCAGCTCATTGCAAACTTACAACGGACGGAAAGGTGCGCCCGCAACAGGTTCTGAGCTCCGTTCATATCACGGTGACTACCCACGCAAAATCTCCGTGATTTGCATCAGGCGATTCAGGCATCTCTTATTCCAAAGAACGTGCACGGCCAGATCTTTGGCTGCGCTGGAAACAACAGCGTTGGTCGATGGTTCCGCGCCCAAGAAGGTTGAAGCCGTTGCGGTCAGCCCTTGACTGTCATCACCTCTTTTGTCCTGAATCCTTCCCGTCGCGTAAGTTTGAGATTTAAAGCTACAATTTTCTGAATCTGTGCGGCTGGTGGTCCCAGATATTTTTTTTAAAAATGCTTTCTTTTCTATCATCCACCAGTGTCCAGGTCGCACTACCGCGTTGTAGTTTATCGCTGCCCAAAATAGCTAGCAGGTTCGGAAGCTGTCGTCTGACAGGCTGATGAAAACGGCGAGCACTTTTAGTTGCCAATGGTACCTCCAAACCTGTTTTTTTCAGTGCACAAATTGAATAACGCGTCTCTTTCTTGTTAAAAGGGAGCACATTTGCGCGGCGAAGAAGAGATACAGTGTACCGATCGACATTCCCAGGCGCGCCCATGAACAAACACGCACAAGCGGCTGCCTAAATCAATCAGGGCCTCCGACTAGAACGAACCGTTAAAGCGAGAGGGGCCGACATATCGCTTCGTAACGATTCCCGCTCATTTCAGGACCCGGCGATGAAATGATTGCATCAGCTGTTAAAGCACTTGAAGAGTCAGCCGGGTTAGCGTGCGTAAAACGGCAACACAGAGTCCAGGAACCTAATGTCCCTGTGTATCAGCCCTGGTATCGCAGCCCAGAGGAGCTTCATGGGCTAACCAAGGGCTTCGAGGCACCAGCCCTTCCCGCAGAATGACGTTAAGTGACCTATGTAGGAAGGGCCATTCGCGCGGCTGCCCTCACATATAGCCTTATTTTAGGACAACCGTTCACTGGTAGTGAGCGTTACATTACTACAATAGCTATGATGCGAGCACGTGTGGAAAGCCGCTAAGCGCCTGAAGACATGCACGACACAATGCGCTAATCCTTATTCCTTGTCCTGCTTGTACAGCTATTCCGTCCGCTGCCTTCTTCCAACGGTCTCTGGGGTTATTCTGGGTTCCCATAAAACCGCTCCCGCGTGAGGAATGCTATGGACAGACACGTAGGTGTGTCAGTGAGGAAGGCGAGATGTGACTCCGACCGGGAGCGGGCCCTGGGGGACGAAATCTTCCGAAGTCAAGGGCCCTCCTCCCCGTTCAGGACGTCCGACACGGCGGATCGCGGCGGGCTGGAGCCGGGGCGCTATCCCAATCCCATGCCGGCGTCAACACAACCGGCGATCGCGTACCTCGGCAAGGCCGAGCCGAACCCGACGCCCGACCACTGCCACTGTCCCGACAGGGATGGGTGCCCCCCGCGCGCGTTCCCGAGGGCCGCGGGTGGCCGAACCCGAGAAAGGGCGTTGTCTTCGGGCGTGTCCCCGACTCACCGGATGGTCATGGCGCGGTGGTCCCGGGCTGCGCTCCGCCGATGGGTCTCGCGTGCGCCGGCGTCGGTCCGCTCCGCGTGGCGGCGCTGTAAGGCACGCCGCCGCCTAGCAACGCTGAGCGTACAAGCCTGCCCTCCTCTTTCCCCGCCTTTCCCTCGCGATCAATCCGGGGCCCGAGCGCCGAGGAGGACGCGGCTTCTCAAAACGCCCGTCCACGTAGATTTCCCCTCCGGACTGCCGCGTGTCCACGCCGCCGGGATTCATAGAGCCGCGGGAGGACTGCGTCCCACTTTCCCTTCGGCAGCCGAGGGAGTGCCCTCGCGCTTTGGAATGTCGTTGCCGAGGTTGTTGTTGAGGCTTTGCTTGGGACATCGGTAGTTAGAACTTAGGTTTACTCCGATAACAAAGGACTGTCTACGTTGTCTCAAGACAAAGGAAGAGTCATCCTCTACGTTTTGCCTCGGTCCTGTAGTTTATCTTGGTGTGCATATGCTAGAAACTGACAGGCAGGGAAGCCAGACAGCAGCTTCGCAGTAGAATACAACTATTTTTTTTAGGATAGCGTTGGTTATGGTAGGAAACTAGTTGCGTAAAGCTTAGGAGAGGAAATAATTTCGATTACTCATAGAAACTTAATACCGGCTTTACCCACAGAAAGTTACCCTTGTCTGCTCTTTATCTAAGGTGCGTGAGAAAAGGCTTTCTTAGGCAACGCCAAGTAGGCCTGCTCTCATTAGTACAGAAACAGCCGTAATCCAGTGTATGTGTGGCATTCGCCTCGGTGGCACAGATGCACCGGATTACGGCTGTTTCTACTAATGAGAGCAGGCCTACTTGGCGTTGCCTAAGAATGTCCCTGTGCCGCCACTGCGAATGCCTGTGAAGTACATCGTTTCAAAAGAGGTCGCATATATTTCGTAACAGCACTCTTAACAGAGACGAGCACAAGACACTGCAAACGGATGTACTGCAGAACAATGACATAGATGTTCTCGCAGAAACTAGTGGTGACTTTTTATGGCTTCATTAAAAGAACATATTGCAAACATGTGCAAGTTACCTGCGGTTCATGGCCCTGGGATATTCTGTGGTAGGTGTCCAGCTCCTGCCGGTGTGCGGCATGCGTTCGACGGTGTACAACATGCGCTGTGTGTTTTCCGATACTGATCCTTGAGGGCCATTGTAGGGCCGCGTTTCGTGAACTCCTCATTTCCTTTGTAATTTAGCTCGAGGCCATTGTACGCCTCCGACCTGCGCGCAGAGTTCTGTGAGCTCCTCGCCCGCGCGTCTCCCGCAGGCATACACACAAGCGCGGACTTCATTGCTGGTTTAACAGCGTCGCTACGGCGGCCAACTGCTAGCATTGTTGACCGCGGGCATCCGCCGGAGCACCAAGAAAGCACGCCAGAGGATCCGCTTGCCACTTAAGCGGAAACATGCCAACCTGCGAAGAGTTTCACGAGGGACATTTTTGTTTGCAGGTATTCATGCCAGGACCGAAGCGCCGCGGGCTCGTTTTCTGCCGCCGCCATCTGCTCGAGACATCACACGTTTTTAGCATACCGGAGACGTACTACCGGAGACGTATACCGGTTTACCGGACCCTGCTCGCGCATGCGCAGTGGCATTTTATGGGTGAAAGGGAGGCACTGCGCGTGCGCAAGCGGAGTCCGGTAAACCGGTATACGTCGGGGGTAGTACGTCTCCGGTGTGCTAAAAACGTCTATTCTTAGGCAATGCCAATGCTGGCTTGCCTTCAGCGGTGAGCCAGCAGATTACTCGTCCTGCCAGTTAGCTAGAAGAATTCGTCACCCTTCGAGAAGCGACACGCAGGTGCGGCGGCGTAAGGGTTCAAGTTTCGTTTATTGCATGTTTATGGTACAAGGTTAGAAAAGCACTGGAATACAGAAGGAGGTCCCAGAGTCAGAGGCTGTGGACGGGACCTCCTCTAAGAACAATTGTAAAAAAGAATTACTGACAGTGAGTGAAATGCGAGAAAATAGGCAAACCCTTATTTGAATGAAAAATGATTACACACCTAATAGCGTACAGACCAATACAAAACACAAATAATTGAGTGATATAAATGACAAAACTAGTACCATATACCAAGTAAAATACTATTAGGGGGATTGTTAAAACTGATGGAGAGCGGATTTAAAGGCACCGATATTTGATGATCGCTTAATGCTAACTGGTAATGAGTTACATAATGTGGTGGCAGAGAAACGAAGGGGAAAGGGAAATAGCATCATGCGATGAGGGCAAGAGCTCCCGTGGGGAGAGTGTATGCGGAATATTTTCTTGATGTGTTCCTTTTTTTCTAGCCTAGCCCTGGGCTCGAGGTTGTGCCCAACCTTCAGGGGCTCTGGCTACCTTGTATTAGAACTTCATTGGTTAGCGAATTATATGACGGGCCTTGAAACATGATCGACCGCCCTAACTTATTTATACGTGAAACATATAAAAATGCAAGTCAAAGCATTGGACAGTCGAGTCTAGTTGGAGGCTCCGAGCTCAGCACGTGCTTCAAGATTACCTAGGCTTTAACCGAGACCTTCGGTCGTTGAGACAGATGTTCGAGTGCTGTTTTTCTGTGTAAGATCAGTTCAACTAAGTGGCAGTTTGCTCCGATTGTCTGTGTGATTTTGCTTCTGTGACTCAGTTTGCCCTTGCAAATTCTGTAAATACATCTCCTCGTCTTCATTTGCTGCATTCATCGATCGCCTCCTCCTTCATCACCGCCGAAAAACCACCTCTAGAACGGTCTGAGCCCTTCTGAAGAGCACAATGGATCATATTTAAATTTACTGGCCATCTTTGATGCACGTGCCTCCGCTCATCGCTGAAATAGCAGTTCCTACTTCTGAATATGGCTGAGATTTCCGTAACCAGTGAAGTGGCGTGAGTTGTTTATGAATAATTCCTCTAAGGATTATCGTTTTATAACCCCACCTGCCGCTCTTTCCCTAGGTTTATATAAGCGAGAATTTCGATACGCAGGACGTACAGTTATGTGTTGCTCTTTAAATCGTTTTTATTTTTATTCGGTTCTCTTTTGTTTAGGTTTTTCTGAGCTGGATCTCGGGGCGATTATTGTCGCTTTATAACCGCAAGCGCATTTCTTTGTCGACGTTTCTGCTAAGCGCGAAGTTAACAAACAATGTGTTAGTTTCTCTGTCGTTATGCCGCCATTTTGCTCCTCTCGTCATGTAATTCTCATTCCCGGAAGCTTCGAAATACGTTTGAGGTACAGGCGCCGTCAAAAGTAAATTTATGGAAAGCAATCTTAGCCGAAAAATTTAATTTCATCGCCCTCATTTCATGCATGAATGAGTAAATATATTCAGCCAAATTGTGATTGTGCGAATTACACAGAGCAACAATAAATCTCGCCCGCTACGCTTTGGATTCAAAGAAATTAAATATTTTCGACGTAATCGCCTTCCATTTACTTTTGATGGCGGGTACACCTCTGAGGTAACGGAGACTTTCACAAAGCAGCGAAAATGACTTGGGTCGAACACCGTATGGGGAGCGGTGTTTGCTCGTCTCTTGCTCTAAATTTCATATGCGGTCGCAAGAAGGGAACATGGGGCCCCATAAAGACGCAGCCGCCGCGGTCGAGTTCGAACCCGACCGCGGCGGCTACTTCTTTATGGAGGCAAAACGCTAAGGCGCCCGTGTGCTGTGCGATGTCAGTGCCCGTTAAAGATCCCCAGGCGGTCGAAATTATTCCGGAGCCCTCCACTACGGCACCTCTTTCTTCTTTTCTTCTTTCACTTCCTCCTTTATCCCTTCCCTTACAGTGCGGTTCAGGTGTCCAACGATATATCAGACAGATAGTGCGCCATTTCCTTTCCCCAAAAAACGAATTATTATTATTATTATTATTATTATTATTATTATTATTATTATTATTATTATTATTATTATTATTATTATTATTATTATTTACCACCCAAGAACGCTAACGTTAACTTCAACTGATCCGCCAATAAACCCGTGTTCTGCACGAATGGTCAGAACTAAAAATAGAATTTTTTTTGCTTGCAGTCCTGTCACTTGTACAAGCCTTGTGGAAAGCGCCGAAATTGTCGGCGATAATCCGTTACTCTTTTTCTTTCACAGTGGGGGCCGCGCAAGAGACTATGCAAAGAGACTAGTAGGCGATTTCAAACAGTAGAGTACCTGTAGGCGATTGCAGCGATCCGACTTCGTTCAGTAAAGACTATTTGGAAGAATACGTGTACTGCTTTGCAAAGTATTAATCACTAAGATGCTATGGTTCTGATTCGACGGAAACAATGTGATCAATCATTTTAGACAGCCAGATATTCAGCAATCATCTGCAGGTGACGACGCGCTGTCATCTGAGAATGTTTAAATGTTTTGTTCAAACTGCCAGCAGCACCTGCTCGAATCGCTACCGATGCGAAACAACATCGCACAAACTTTAACAGCGCTTCAGGTGGTGATGTACAGTCATGCGACGCGCGCTCTTAAAGCGGACGTGGTTGGTGGAGTCTGCGAGCAACTGCGCTTTCGTCTCGAAGAAGAGCATGATGGAGAAATGTTTGTAAGAGAGCAGAGGATTTTTAAGACACACCTTTACGTCCAAGGTATTTCTTCCATGGCTTGGTGTGGTCTTGTGTAGTTTCAGCGCCTGTTCCGCATGTTTGACTAAAATTAGTCAGTCTGCCAAAGTACTCGCTACAGTTAGCAACACATGTCATTATTATTGCTAATTCTGACAATTAGCTTTTTTTGGTAATAATTTTAAACATTCCAAGAGGATGGAGTATTGCAAGCTTCTTCCTTGTGTCGTGAAGCGGTGTTTTGTGGTGCTTTTGAGGTATAGGCTGCGTCTTGAAGTCGTGGTTGGTCACTTCGCCAAGGATTCGCGCCGCTGCAAGTTTTACAGCCGTATTTAACCGTAGTCCGCATTACGGGCCTGAAGCGTTTTTGGAAAACTCTGCACAGACGGTAACTGAAGTGATACAAATAGTTGTAAATGAGGTAACATTGCATTTTTAACGAAATGTAATCTTAGTCCAGTCGAAAACAACAGAATCGTGCCCAGAGTGCAACAAAATGTTTTGTTGTTTTATCGTAACTAGAGATATTTCTGTAGTATTGTATTATTTTTCTGTAATGCTGCTGTATTTTCGGTAGTATTTTGCTGCGTTAGCGCAAGTCACGGGATAAAGTTGGCTACTGAAAATTGTTTTACTACAAAATTTTCTGTTTCTATAAAATCTTGGCTTGAGAAGCGTGGCTTAGCAAAATATTGATTAGTTGCAACAAGGTAATAGTGACAACAGCCAGTTTCACTGGCTAGAGCTCGAATGTTACACTGCAAAGAGGGTGCATAGCGGTGTTCGTGATGGGTCGCCATCACGCAGGAAGACTATATAGGAGTGGAAACTCCGCTGTCTGCGGCGACCAGAAAAGGTCACAAGCCCGCGGCGCCACTATCCTGCTGGGGGCGCCTGGCGGCCTGGAAAGAAACTACTGAAATACAACTTCCCGGCGTGCCCGCTGAAGCAAACACCCGTGTTGTCTGCTTGTCGTCTGCTTTGAGCGCGCGCCGTAGCCGCCTGCCCGGGAGCTGCATTTTTAAATTTTTTTTCGCTGCTACTTCTACGAGGCGCCGCATGGCGCCGCCACTGCATGCGACCCCGTCGGCGCATACAATTGTGACTTTATCCGGTCGCCTGCGCTCGCTCGCGCTGACGGGAGTTTCACCTCCTATATAGTCTTGCTTCGTGGTCGCCATTAAGGTTAGTCACCGTTCACTGTAGCCGTGGTGGTTTTAACTAAGTTGTTTTTCAAAAGCAATCTATTCGCCATTAAAAAAAAATTTAGAAATATAGTCCTAGCATATCTTCAAGAGCACAATCGTGCGCATCTGCCGATGCATTTCTTCCTGCAAATTAGCCACTTTAGGTTCGATATTCCTCAGCTAGGGGTTTACATCGAAAGGACAGCAATGACTGAGGGCTATGCCAGTAGGTTATCCCAGCAGTAACCTGTTTCGTGAAAGGGAAACTCTTGACCGGCACAACAACAAAGCACTGCAGACGTGTCCGGCGCTGAACATCGAACCAGCCACAAAGAGCAGAACTTGAAGTGGCATTCACGCGACATCACGTGAATCCTTAGCGTTGCGCGCTCAGTGCAATCTCCGATAACTCCAACCCGACTGCACGCGGCACACACGGTATTTGAAGGAACTCGCAGTCTTCTATGAGTACGCTGCGACATTCGGGTCATGTAAGAATACGAGCACCTTGAGCCCGAGACCGGACGCGTGTGCTTTTATTGCGCGATAAGGAGAGATGATCGTAATTCATTTCCTTTCTTCTAATTCTCTGAACTCACGGCCAGACGGCCAGAGACCGAACGACGCCATTCCACGGCGACTGACCAACATTCCCATTGAAGCAAAGGCGCAAGTTTTTGTGGTACAGCTTTTGGCTTTTATTAATGTCACAAGTTCCCCATTCCGATTGAAAACATTTGCCGGTACAAACGTTATTAGTGCCTCAAATGTAGTGAGTCAAAACTTAGTAGCTGTACTAATTCAGGATAGTGACTGCATATTGAGCCAGAGATATTGTTAAAAACAGTACCACCCTAATAATGTGTACTACACCTGGTAAAACATTTAAAGAGAACTGATTGCTTGATTGATCTCATCGTTTTTTTTTAAACAAGTTGGGTGACAGCCGCATAGGATTATGTAGCGAATCTTACGCAGCCCCTATAACCGAAGATACGTTCGGCGCATATATAGAGCAAACAGTGTGTGTTGCCAGCATGCGAAATGGTGCTTGTGATGAAGTGCCTATTTTGTGAACACCAGTAATAGTTGTCACCCTTCAGAAACTGCAAACATGATAGATGAAAATTCCAACAGCCTGCATTTACATTCTAGCAGTCATACTGAGATCGTTCATCTAGTAATTTCATTTAAAGACGACATAGTTCTCAATAGACTTAAATTTAAAATCACCAGAATGTTTCGAGAAATTAAACCGTTTGCCGGGCATTTGCGTATGCGAGTGATAGGCTATTATTCTGGCTTTGTGGAAATATCGGAAGCCCTCTTTTCTCAATAACCTTCTAACATGAGCTTTAATAGCCTTCGGCTGCGTTTCGTCGCCTGACATCTACACTGTTAATTCAGGAGACAAGTGCTCCCCTATTTCTTAACACAAAGTACCCCACCCAGCTTCTACGAATAAGTTCAAATGGGATATAATCGATCCGCCTCTGTTGCCTTTCTTCCTCTCCCCAATCAATTTCCTATGCATTCCTAAATCCGCAGTTCTTAACCTCATGTCTAACTTTTTCATTAGTCTCCAAGTTTTGGGGCCACAGGTGACAACCGAGAGGCTACATCAGCCGAAAACTCCCTTTCTAGGGAAACTGATCAGCTGATATTCAAAACTGTAGCCTCATTTCATTGTAAGTCCTTTTTTTTGCTTGTCGTGGCTACTTTGAGTAGACTGCTGTGCAGCCTCTGTCGAAAGTTTAGAGCCAGGGGGGTTTGCAGTCTGTCGTGACTATAATGCATAGAACAGGAGAGTCTGCTTTCATGCCACGTAATGGGGCGATTGTAGCATTGGTGGAATTCCTAACCTTTAGAAAACAAAAGACCGTAGTTCCTCACGCCTTCAAAAGATATACAATGCAGAGGCTGCATACCGAGCCACACGATGTGGCCCAGAGGCGAACCACCCTGGGTTCTGAACTTCTCACAAACAGTATATTTCTCAAGTAAATTCTTGTTTCTGCTAGTTTAATTCAGCATAACTCTCTGTAACCTTGGCAGTAACAGTGGCATAACTTATTACCGAGATCCAGTTTCTAAAGCCTGGTTATTTGGTCTCAAGTACTCTTATTCTATTATAGGTCTTATTTAGCTTCATTTATTTCTGTTGCGACCATCCTATAAGTTTTCTGCTCTTTGACATCACCCTTGTTTTGATAAAAACTTTGAGAGCACTGTCGTCTGTTGCACTGGAGAAATGCGGAAGCACAAGTGTTGGTTGCTGCTGGTGCGTTAACTAGGTGCTTCCTTTCACTTTGTTATACACGCTGAGTTCGTTATTTCCGGTTTCTAGTAACGACATACTTCGATACTTCATTATATCCGGTTTCTAGTTACAACATACTTCGATACTGCATTATATCCGGCATCTTCCTTATATTTGATATCTTCGTTATATCCGGTTTCTTGTTGCACCATACTATGGCACTTCATTATATGCGGTCATGCTACATCACGTTAAGTTCGTTAGATCCGGTTTCTAGTTACGACATACTACGACATTCGTTATATCCGGTCTTTATTAACCATCATTACGATATACTACATCGGCATCAATTTTATAACCTGTACTACACTTACGCCATGACTATGACGTCACTCGACTTCCGGTGCCACGGTCCGCGGACAACTTCCGGAGACAAATATTGCGTACTTTTCTTCTATTGAGTCATATAATGCAAAGAGTTTCTTACTGTTAACTAGAGGGAAAGCTGGTGGTACTGCACCTCAGCCAGCATGGACGTTCGAAGCATCATGGGCCGGTGAGCTACTTGGTGCGAGACAGTCGGTTTTTTTTCAGGAACAGAGTGTGGTATTAATCAGATGTCCCATTCCGTCTACGGCGCGCCCCGCGCGCAGACGATTTTAGCCCGAACGTAGTGCGCAAAAGCCATAGTAGCGAAAATGCAACAGTACACGACGCCAATAAAAGGTTTCTGTTTTCCAAAATGTCATTAAAAAACCTCTTAAAGTGTTTAAGCAACAACGTTTTTTTAAACATATTTATTTTTAAAAGTGCGCCTGTTAAGCACGAAATGCCGAATTTTGTGGTGTACGGTATTTGGCCAACCGGAGAGCAAGCCATCGCTTATTTTGGGCAAACTTTATATTTAGATGCTTTTCTGCTCGTATGTTGCAATTTATAGACAGGATATTGACTCTAAGGGCACTCTTGATTATCGAGCAACGTTTATTTTTACATTATTTTTGTCCAAAAGTTGTGGTTCTGCAGTCTGTAGCTGTCCGCCCCATGATGCTTAGAGCGCCCATGTCTGCTGAGGTGGTCTCGAGGAAGCTCCATGCAAACTCCCATAGACGGGGCGCCAGCTTTCCCTCTAGTTAATAGTAAGAAACTTTATGATAAAATATTCTCTCATTAATAATGTTGCGAAATTTTCGCTTGCTTTGGGTCCACGTGATGCCGCGAGACATTGCGTATGCAGAGTTGCAAACTTCTCTATCCCAGCAATATCTGTTTTTGTATGTTTGTATGTTCTGTATGTTGTATGTATTTTTGTATGTTGTTGTGACGTATGTACAAAAACGCGTGCAGTTCTAGGCTGCGCCTTCTTATGTGCGTGTTCTATTTTTGTCAGCCTTTTATGCTCTTCGTGGGCTACCGAAAGCTCCATAACTCAATACCTCTGATCATATCTGCGCTGTTTTTAATCACATGTAAATTCATTTTACCTTTCATCCCAATTAGAACTTCCATTTTATTCTCACGGACGTGCTTGCTTTATTTCCTTAATTACATTCTGAATGACAATGCGGCGCCACCATTCTCTGTATTACAGCCTTGGTCGATGTTTCTTAATGAACTGAATTATTATTCTGCTACCTGAACTGATGGAACTGAATTATTATCCTGCTACCATTAGTGCGTAATCTAAATTGCTAAATACTGCTTCTTCCATCACTTCTCAAACAATTCCGGTCCTCACCAACTGCCTCTAATTTTCTCTTCGATGCTTCATCACTTCCTTCGTGCTTTCCTGCTTCATCAGTGCACTTTACCTTACCCTTTCGATTCTCACCTAACTGTTTCTTAGTAAAGCACTTCGACATTTCTGCTCGCTCTTCCTCCTCACTTTTCGAAATTGCCATGTTCTGCCGATTTGTGATGAAGTCTCGTTTTCTGGGAGAGCTTACCAATGTCCTTTCAGGGTTCCTAGTAAACAAAAAAACTGCTTTAATTTCTGACTCCCGAAACACTACTTATGGTGGTGGTTCAGCGCAGCACAATCTTGTGTACCCAACAGCATTTTTTCCCCTGCTGTTGCTTATAACTTTCGACACGGAAACTAGGGCCACCGAGCATTGTGAGAGTATACATCATTTGTTTTCGATTTCGCTCACTTAGAAACCCTTCCCGTGCTTCAATAAATCTTAAATCAGGATTTCAGTCGGGGTCTAAAGCTTCAAATGACCCCCTTCGCTCGGTTAGCGACCGTGCCTTTTTTTTTTTCTCTTAGCTTACGTTCGAGTTAACATCCATATTTTAGCCGGCATTCTCTTCAATCCTGCAAGATACTCGAACTGGCGGCGAGCAAGTTCAAAAAAAAAAAAAGCTGGAAAGAACAACAAATGTCTGCCTTGAAAAAAAGAAGAAAGGTCTTGCTGGTCCAGGTGTGCTCGTAAAATCCCCAAATCCCTCAAGGAGACCGCGCCATGCAGGCAGCGTACGGGTTCACCAATAGATCATAACGGCGGCGCCGGTGTTTGTCCTTTGCTCTCTTGTCGCGCGGACCTTTTCAAATATTCCGCTGAACAGCCGCCGGTGATGCAGGGTGCGCTTCGATCGCATTTCCAGTATTCCAAGTACGAAGTTGTCCGAAGTGGGACCGAATGCCTTTAGTTTCCCTCTCGAGTTTTCCGGCATTGTCTTTTATGGAATGGGTTTTTTTACATAGTATGTTTCGGGAACTGCTGTAAACACATGGTCAATATTTCGTATAGCTATAGGGATAAGGTAGAACTGAATTATTTTAACCCGTTTCGAGGATCTCGGTGGAGCGAAATTTCTCAACTTTCTTTTTCTGGCCTATGAAACTGGAATGAAATGGAAGCTTTCAGTCTGCATCCTTGCTCTTGTAAATCTCCTTTTGCGTTTATTTTTATTTTTTTTTGAGCATGCGGAACTCAATTCTGATTTTGTCTCTTGTTTTGTGTATTAGGATGAGGCGATACTAAATCCTTCAGAACAGCCCATTCCCTGGGTTTCGCGTCGTATCAGTGCCTAACTGGGGGTGCATGCCGCGGGATCCACCCGAAGGGTGGTTACTCTATTACTACTATACTAGTACAGTTTACAAACCGGCCATAATAATGTCCTTGTATTTCAGTCATGCTGAATTGCTCTCGTAGGGTTAGTAAGCAGCTCAAGCCAAGCAGCAGATGTCCTCGCCGTAATGTGGCGACCACAGTAACTCGCCTTATCTAAGCTATGTTTTAAGTACCGCACGAGTGCGCGTTAATTACAAACCACCTCATTGAAGGGTCTGTTCTACAGGATGAAGGATGTGAAAGTGTTGAAAAAAAATTCATGCTCTGACTTGGACCGTTTGGAGCAAAGTGACGTCGTATAAAATTGTGCACGTCCCTTTTTTACGGAAGGCATGTGTCCAGAAAGGTTGCGCTTCGCCGGTTCAGTGTACTTTTGTCAGAAGCAATCCCACAGCTTTAACAGTGTCATTCAGCCCTTGGTTAGTGATCCAGTAATTCTTTTAACTGTGCACTTAATTTCTGCACTACTACGGCGGAAGTATGGTTAAATGGTAGGCAGTTGAAATGAGCTGAAGCATGGCGGCAGGTACGCTGGAAGGTAAGCCACATGGGGTACAACATGGACAGGGCTGGACAAACTTTAAAGAGCGGAGGAAGTATAAGAGCATCACAGAGGAAATTAGACTTGGTACAGGCCAGATGTGGAACCGGTCAAAAGACGTCAGGCCACATGGTTTGCTCGAGACTTTAATTAACAGTCAGGGCACAGTCGAAGTTCAAAATTTCCGGATGTGGAAGAAAGAGCTTGTCTCGTTCCAAGTATTTTGACTTTTCAGGGGTGCAGCAAGTTGTCCACTGTACTGCTCAAATACATACTTTGAGGCCTGAAGACTTTTTATCGAGGACTTACGTAGTAGGATACAAAGACAGTGCTGTAATTAGCAATGTTTAGAAGATTGCATGCGTGCTTAATTATCATTATGCGATGTCAGTGCGTTCGCATTAGGCCTTCTTCTCGCTTTTAATTGCTTCTATTATACTTCTTATCTACTCTTCATAATCTTCTCCTGTCTTCTCTTCATTTTATTACGTGTATTTTTTATACCATAGAGTATACTTTTCTCATATGTATTGCATTTTATTAGTCATTACGAATTTTAGAGGTAATCGGCCCAATATTGAGTAAGGATGGTCTCACTCTGGTCCGTTGTTAAACCGGCCTATGTCAATACATTTCCAATATTGGGCAGATTAGTTGCGCTGCTGGGGTTTGGGGGATGCTTGCCGTGCGACCACCTTGCGGCGTCCATTCTTTCCTTCACAAGTGGAGAGGAGGCTTTGCCGCTTGCCGACCGTGGGAGGTGGCAAGTGTACCCCACACTACGCCGCTAAGCGCCGGCCGCTTTTTGTTCACGATGGGGATTCTATTTAAAACGTTTTAATAATACTGCGAAATTGGTTTAAGCAGTATATTTAGAAATGTTCAGTATGCGTGATGATCATGCCATCGACGTTAGAAAATGTGCCACACAGGCACTCCAGATTCCGATTGTTACTAAAGAACATAGAGATAGGTATTTAGAAACAATGCAGAGTGGTAGACCAGCAGAAGAAAATCGCCTAGCCGCAGATCTAGTGAAGGGCTCCGGAGATTTTGGGCTCAGGAAACTTACCATGAGTGCTAACACGAGAAAGATAACGGGTCACCATTGGGAAAGACCTTTGCTTTCTAGTGAAAGTGATTTCGCAGATGGTAAATGATTGTTCCCCGAGGGGGATGTAAATTGAAACCAACATAATATTCAAGCAATGAACGATAATGCGCATTACAAGTGCGCGATAGGATGGTTAGGCAGTATAACGGCAAGCTCTCTCAGGAGGCGAAAGATCTGATTAAGAAACGCCAAAGCACCAAAGCCTCTAACCTCACAGACAGAACAGAAATGGCAGAGCAATAAAAGCTATTCAATAAGCACAATGTAACCGACATAAAGGAGTTTCATATGGAGAGAATCAAGAATCCGCTAAAGAAAGCAGGTAACCTAAACGCGGTGATAGAGCAAATTAGGCATCGGCAAAAATCAGGCAATTGCGTTAAGAGACAAAGAGGGCAATGTCATTATCAATATTGATAAGATAGTTAATGTAGCCGAAGAGTTCTACACAAATCTATACAGCAGCCAATGCAATCAGGACGTTAATGAGAGGGACAGCAGCGCAGAGCAATGCATCATTCCATCAGTAACGAAAGATCAATTAAAGAAAGCCATAGGAGTAATGCAAAGGTTGAAAGCAACTGGTGAGGATCAGCTGACAGCAGATCTGTTGAAGGACAAAGGGGAGATTGTGCTATAAAATCTAGCCACCCTGTACACGCAGTGCCTTATGACCTCGAGCGTACCAGAAGCTTGGGAGATCGCTAACATCATCTTAATCGTTGAGAAAGCGGACGTCGACGATTTGGGAAAATGCAGACCGATCAGCTTACTAGAGTCAGGACGACCATTTACTTCAATCAACCAGATCATCAGGCAGGCTTTCGTAAAGGCATACTCGGCAATAGGTCATATTCACGCTATCAGTCAGGTGATAGAAGACTACTCGACAATACACAATATTCACACCATCAGTTAGGTGCTTGAGAAATGCGTAGAATATAACCAACCCTTATACACAGCTTTCATAGATCACGAGAAAGCATTTGACTCAGACCGCGCCAGGAGGAAGAAGAAGACGAAGACCTAGTGGGTGGATACGTGTCTGCTTCTAGGTCTGTGTCTTCGCTTTTCGCTGTCTTCTCGTGTGTGGCGTGGGTCGGACAGTGCCCTCCGTGCGACCGAATGCTGACGACGCCCCTACGGAGAAATTCCCGGCACGGCGGGCGCATTCTCAAGTGAGAAAACCCAACCGGAACCCTCAGGGGCAAGCTAGGCTTAGCTCGGCGCTGCCGAGCGAGGCCGCGCTACGCGTCTGCATGGATTCTGCGTTGTCGACGACGGCTACGCGGATGCCCGCTGTGTTGCCACCTGACGCAGCCTCCACGTCCACGAAATCGTCAGCGCCTCTAGGCCTCCAGCCTGCGCCGTCTTCCGATGCTACGACTTTGGCCTGTGACATGGACTGCTCTACCGCCTCCGTGCCCGTGGCACTCCCTCAAGAAACTGTGCCCGTCGCGCCAGTTCAGTATTCCCACCAAGGGCCGTCACCAGCGTCTGAGCCTCCTCCACAGATGCCTCCCGTGAGTCAAGGCTCTCTTCCGCCTGCTGCGAACTCGTTCCGCGTTACCATCAAGCCTACATTGCGCTTTGATATGACTGCCATCCCTGCCCGGAATGTTCAAGCCACAATTGACCATGCCCTTGGCTCTTCGAACTACTGCGGGTTTGTCGTCCATCGCCCATCGAACACCATCACGGTAAACTTGTCATCCTTGATGGACGCCCAGAAACTTTGCGCAGTTACGCGGATCCCCCTGGATGACAGCAAGCATGTCCCGGTGCAAATATATTTTGCATCTGGTCCTGACACACTCCGCTGCATGGTTTATCATGTCGACAGCACGAGCCCTCCCGAGGAGGTGCGCGCAAATATTCGCTGCTCAACTCATGTTGTACTGCAAGCACGGCCTATGGGTCGCCGGGGCTCATACCTGCTCATCCTGCAAGGCCCGTTGACTCTCCCGAAGTACCTTACCTACTACGGTGCGATCGTCAAACCACAGCCCTTCCGACCTCGTCGTATTTTTTGCTATCACTGCCACAAAGAAGGACATATGCAAAATACCTGCCCTAATCCAGCAGCTGTGGCCGACATGAATGAACCAACAGCTCATTGTGCCCTGTGCAAATCGCCGGACCATGACATTCGCTCCCCCGCTTGTCCAAAGAAGAAGCAAGCGAAGAAGTTTCACAAGTCGCCTGCAAAAATGGATGTTCCTACAAGTAATCGCTTTGCAGCTCTCGCATGTGACGACAACGACTTCCCTGAACTTCCTTTATCTGAGCCTGCTGCTCACCATATGTCTCCTCGCCAGCGTACATATGCACAAGCGGCTCACCTTCCCGGATCAAATGGTACGCCCAAACGTCCAGTGCATCCATCACATGTGGATACTACAGATGAAGACACAGCTTTAGACAATGCAATCGCGGAGGCTCGCCGCCGACTAGACGAACTCACCCAGCGCCGGGAACAGCGTCGTTCTCAATCCTCTCGAAGAATTCTCATAACTCGGGAGCAATCATCAGAGGAATCACCTAGGGTAAGCACTGGCCCACAATCAGGTGCCGACCACCTGTTAGCCGTGACTACCCCGACAGTGGACAAGATATTAGCGCTGATGAAGCAGGTGACATCCCTCATCGTGGAAGCTCTTCGGCCTCGTCATGGATAGCGCATCATCATCGGTGGTGGTGCAGTGGAACTGTCGCGGTTTCGCTAATAAGGCCTCTGAAGTGAACATCCGCCTTCGCGACGGAAAGCTGAGGGCATGGGCGTTCCTACTGCAAGAGCATAATGCACTCCCACGCCTTTCAGGTTTCTGCGCATACCATTCACCATCTATCCCTGATCGCCGTTGCACCGCCTCCTCCCTCAGCCCAGGTAAATCTGCAATTTATATTCACAGGTCAGTTCCGCACACACCGCTCGACCTTTCACGGTGGTGCAACACACGTCAAGAGGTTGTCGCCCTTCTCGTAAAACCTGCACGCACACCCCTTATTCTAGTTTCTTTTTATAGTCGTCCTGGCTCCGCATCTCCCAATCTGGGATGGGTTCGTTTTCTACGTTCTACCCACTCGGGTATCCCTATTCTAGTTGGCGGTGACTTCAACGGCGCACACACTGCGTGGGGTTACCCATCGGATTCCTCAAGGGGTTCACACATCCAAGGGAGCTTTTCAGATCATTCCTTTCAACTTTTAAACCACCCGAATACTTCTACCCGCCCACGAGGTGGCCCGTATTCACCTGATTTGACTTGGTGGTTAGGCCCCGGTAACCCTCGTTGGGCTGTTGATTCTGATACTTGGGGTAGCGATCACAGCCCTATTTTTATCTCCCTCACGCCTACGCGTCTACGGAAAATACGCCGCACTGTACGAATAACA
Organism: Amblyomma americanum; assembly: GCA_030143305.2. Classification (NCBI taxonomy): domain Eukaryota; kingdom Metazoa; phylum Arthropoda; class Arachnida; order Ixodida; family Ixodidae; genus Amblyomma; species Amblyomma americanum. Next base: position 64,315 of record JARKHS020033208.1, on the reverse strand, counting down.
TCATGGGATTCTGTACGCGCAGACAATCATTTATCTACATTCAACCCCTCTTCAGCATTGTCTACTCTATCTGATGTTCTCGCTACTCACACTATTACCACTACTGTAAATGAAGATGACCCAAACCCGGACATACATCTCTTGAATCTGTGGGCTCTTCGTCGCCAGGCGGATCTTTACGCTACTCGTCACCCCGATGACCCTTCGGCTCTTCCTACTCTTCACCGCGCTACCGCACGGGCGCGGCGCTATGCAAAGCGGCTAGGCAGGCAACGCTGGGCTGCATGGTGTGCCCGCCTGTCCTCTACGCAGGGCAATCGACATCTTTGGAGAGTGTTTCACGCCATGGAGCGCCCTTCTCAGGTTGCAGATTACACAGAGAGCATTCGCCTCGCGCTAAATGTGGATGAGGACACATTTGCACAACAAGCGGCCCGTCAATTTTTTCCAAACCATGACTGCACCGCTACGTCTCCACCTGACTTATCGGTAACAGAGCCCCCCGATGGGATTACTTCTGACCTCACCATGGCAGAGCTGCTGAACTCCATTGACCGTTTAAAAACTACTACTACTCCCGGGCACGACGGCATACCTAACTCCTTATTCCGTAACTTGGAAGGGAGGGCTTTGGAAACCCTTCTTGATACTTTTAACGAAGTGTGGCTTTCTGGCGTCATGCCGGGAGACTGGAAGCATTCTATTGTGGTTCCAATCCCCAAGTCAGGTCAGCCTCCAGTATCTCTCTCGGCCCTTCGTCCAATTTCCCTTACCCCTACCATCTGCAAGCTTTATGAAAACATTCTAGCCGCACGCTTATCATGGTGGCTGGAATCCCATGATTGTTACCCAGATTCCCAAATTGGTTTCCGCCCACATATTGGAACGGAGGACGGCCTTGCTACTTTGGCTGCTGACGTGCTTGACCACTCTCCACAGAGTCACCTTGTACGAACCGTAATCGCTACAGACATAACAAAGGCATATGATAACATCCTTCACTCTGCTATTCTTGCCTCCCTTCAAACTCTTGGTCTCCCTCACCGGTTCCTCCTCTCCATTCACGCCTTTTTAGCAAATCGAACCTTCAGCGTGCGTGTCCACGGAAAGCCCTTTGGTAATTTCACTTCCAATAGAGGAGTGCCGCAGGGCTCCGTTCTCGCCCCCACATTATTTAATGTGGCTTTAATTCCTCTGGTTCGAGCCCTAGAGACCATCCCTTCTATCCGCGTGCTTGCATATGCCGATGATATCACCTTGTGGTGCTGTCATCCAGATGCGTCTATTCATCAGTCGGTCCTTCAACACGCGCTGGATGTATTGACATCTCGCCTCCCACCTTTGGGTCTAACACTCTCTCCTACTAAATCATGTTTCATTCGAATTGGAAATAAGGCCGCCTTACGGAAAGCTCCCCCTTTAAATTTTGCGGTACATAATTCTCTGATTCCTCAGGTAGAAACTGTTAGTATTCTTGGTCTTCTCCTCCATACATCTGGGACTGGCACCCCGTGGCTGACAGCCACCCGTAAATCGGCTCACGCTACTCTAGGTCTGATTCGTCGCATAGCAATGCGCTCTGGTGGCGCACGTGCTCATACGGCCCGCCAGCTTGAGCGCTCTATCCTTCAGCCACGGATAGTATATCAGGCTCAATTTCAACGTCTCACCCGCAGACAGTGCGACTCCCTTGAAGCTATCAATCGTGAGGCTATGCGCGTCATAACATATCTGCCTCGTTTAACACCCATACCTGTGCTACAGGAGTTCGCCCAACTTAATACACTCAGTGAGATCATCGACCAACGGGTGGCAAATAGAGCTCGAAAACAGTCTCTCAAACTTCATCGTTTAAAGACACTTCCACCGTGGTCCTATTGCCAGCTCACTGACAATCGCCCCACTGTTTCCCCGTCGGTATCAGCAGCGTATCTGCCTGAAGGGTGCATATTATACACGGATGCATCTCATTCTGCAGAGAGGGGAGTTACTGCTGTGTATAGTCCATCTCATCCGCATCTCAACTCTCGCGCGACGTATACTGCGGATACGTGCACTCCCCTGGCATTGGAACTTCAAGCCATTTACAATGCCATTGCTTCCCTTCCGCTCGTTCCAACATTCAATACAGTTCACATTTACACCGACTCCCGCGCCGCCCTTAAACAGCTGAAGGCTGTTCGACGAACGTTCCAGATTTCACAATCTATTCATGTGCTCTGCGCAAAGTATCCATGTCCTGTGCGCATACACTGGATTCGCGGCCATTCCCAGGATCCACATAACATTCAAGCGGATGCTATGACTCATCTTCATACATTAGACGATCCGCCACCTTCCCCTCTTCCCCCAGATCCGTTCCTGTCCCACGTTTCCGATTCCGAAGTTCTGCGCCAGCGAACACGCGCTCTAATTCCTCCGTGTTCGCACCCTCTCCCCCGTAGTCTTACTCGGCAGGAGGAGGTATCCGTGCGCCGGATTCGGGCAGGGGCGGCTCTGACACCATCTGTCCGTCATCGGTGGCGTGCCAAAGATCTGCCACTACCTGACAGGTGCCCTCACTGTGGCGCTGCACCGGACATATGTGATGTGCGGCACTTGTTGTGGACGTGCCCAGCGACGGCTGCTATCAGAAAACGGCTCCTCAGGGAGGTGGGCCTGCGGTGGAACCGCGAAAGTGACTTCGTGAAGTGGACAATGGACAACCGTTTCATTAACAACCTCTGCGACTACCTCAGCGCAACGGTTCTTCACTCCTTCTTTTAACTTTCAATCCCGTGCATTCCTTCCCCCCTTTCCTTTTTCAACTTATGCCTCATGGCACACTTCTCGAATAAAAAAAAAAGACTCAGACGAATCGTCAGCAGTCATGCAGGCATTGCAGGATCAGTGTGTCAATAAGCCTTATATGAACGGACTGGAAGATACCTACAAGGGCTACACAGATACCATAGTCCTCTATAATGTCAGCAATAAAATTCAGATAGTGAAGGTCCTCAGGCAGGGATACAAAATCTCGCCAATGCAATTCACCGCATGTTTACAGGGGGTATTCCGAGGCTTGCATTGGGGACAGTTGGGCATAAGAGTTAATGGAGAATACTTTTGTGATCTGCGATTCGCTGAATACCTTGCTAGGACACTCAGGCGAAGAACTGCAAAGCATGGCCAATGAGTTAGACAGACAGACAGAGCAGTGCGGTGGGTCTAAAATTTAATAAGCCGTAAACCAAAATAATGTTCAACAGTCTCGGGAGGGAATGCCAGTTTACAATTGGCAGTGAGGCGCTGGAGGTGGTAAAAGATTATACGTCCACTTAGGGCAGGTAGTGACTTCAGATCCGGATCGTGAAAGGGAAATGACTAGAAGGATAAGAATCGGGTGGAGAGCATTTGGCAGCAACTCTCAGATCATGACTGGCCGTTTACCAATATCCCTCTAGAGAAAAGTATAGAACAGCTACATCTTAGCGGCACTCACGTATGAGGCAGAAATGCAGAGGATAACGAAAAAAGTTAAACTAATTTGAGGAAAAAACAGGGAGCTATGAAAAGGAATACAGGTAGATACAGGAAGAGGGCAGAGTGGGTCAGGGAATAAACGTCGTGTAACGACAACCTAGTCTAAATCAAGAAGAAATGAACTTGCACAGGGCATGTAGGGAGAAGGCAGAATATCCGATGATCTTTGGAGGGAGCGGACTGGATACCGAGAGAACACAAGCGTAGCAGTTGACGGCAGAAAGTTAGGATGAGATTAAGAAGTTAGCGGGGATAAAGTGGCCGCAGCTGGTAAAGTACGGCTTAATTGAAGAAATATGAGAGAGGCCTTTGGTTTGCAGTAGCCGTAGTCAGGCTGCTGCTACTGATGATGATGATGATGATGATAAATAGTTGAGAAGGGCAGAAATATCAGAACTCATATATGGGCTGCGAGAAGTGCCAACTGTCACTGCTATCACCGTTACAATAAAAAATGAAGGAAACTCTCCTTCTGTCTTTCCCTTCCTTTCTCCCTTCCTTCCTCCCTCCCTTCCTTTCATTCTGTTTCCATCCGTCCGTCCGTCCGTCCGTCCGTCCGTCCATCCATCCATCCATCCATCCATCCATCCATCCATCCATCCATCCATCCATCCATCCATCCATCCATCCATCCATCCATCCATCCATCCATCCATCCATCCATCCATCCATCCATCCATCCATCCATCCATCCGTCCGTCCGTTCGTCCGTCCGTCCGTCCGTCCGTCCGTCCGTCTGTCCGTCCGTCCGTCCGTCCGTCCGTCCGTCCGTCCGTCCGTCCGTCCGTCCGTCCGTCCGTCCGTCCATCCATCCATCCATCCATCCATCCATCCATCCATCCATCCATCCATCCATCCATCCATCCATCCATCCATCCATCCATCCATCCATCCATCCATCCATAGGCCTGCCCGCCCATCACCTATTTGCTCACCCATTCACCCACCCACCTACTTGTTCAGGATAAAAAGTTTTGGAACTCTCATACGAACTTCACCGCTATAAGAAGTATGTTCCACCCTTTCAGTGGACATCAAGTTCGTCAAGTGGGCATTTTAATCTATCCCTCACGACCAATTGTTCCGTGCGATGACGGAACTGACTGACAATTATATTCAATTAGCCTTTAAAACTCAATGTGGAATTTAAAGTGAATGCGTATTGGAGCACTCATTATCGACTATAGTTGAGTGTAGCCCTTGTCCTCTGCTGTTCTCTGTTGTACGTTCGTCTTTTCGGTTGCTTGTAACCATTTTGGACGTCCCTCCATCTGTCCGTCTTTCAACTCAAAGGGGTTGACAAAAGAAGCTCTCGGAAGAAACGACAAACCTAGGAAACAAAAGTCACTCACTCCTTTAAACACTCTCTCGAGCTCGACGCGCCAAGATTAGCTCAAGGTTCATCAAACAGGCCAAGTAACATAGGCTGCGCTTTAAAGCACCGTCGCGAGAACTCAAGCAATCATGCTTCGAATAAGTATTGCTAGGATTCCATACTTATTCTTCTTCAATTTCGGGGGTTATTTATTGTCGGTAGAACTTCCACACAAGGCGCTTGTTCGAACCTTCAAAACCTTCAATCCTTGGACATAGCCTTTCATGGTTTTCCGTTTTCCGTCTGACCAGAAGCGGTCACAAAAAGTGGACTGCGGATTGCTGCGGCTGCCCCTCTGGACGCCGAAGAAAGGAAGAAAATGCCGAATGGAGAGGATGGACCCTCCTCCTCTCCTGTGTTCGCTCTGCTCATGTGTAAACAATCGAGGGCTTTGCTTTGGGAGATTGTCCTCGGTACACCCGTGCACTCTTATCTTCCTTGCTCCAGGAAACTTGGTCCTGGCCTAAATACTTGAAGAATGAAAACCGTCATGCTGGTAAAAATATAAGAGAACAGGGCAAAGAATGTGGCTTCAATAGAAAAGAACGACCCTAAGGATAGTATGAGTGTGTTACGGGTCAACAGGAAAAATAAAGTAAGCTGGATTTCTTCATATGAAGCCGGCGTTCTTTTTAGTGCGCTAGCACTTACAGTGGCCGTTCCCCGCATTTAGACGTTGTCTGTCCGTCCGTCCGTCCGTCCGTCCGTCCGTCCGTCCGTCCGTCCGTCCGTCCGTCCGTCCGTCCGTCCGTCCGTCCGTCCGTCCGTCCGTCCGTCCGTCTGTCTGTCTGTCTGTCTGTCTGTCTGTCTGTCTGTCTGTCTGTCTGTCTGTCTGTCTGTCTGTCTGTCTGTCTGTCTGTCTGTCTGTCTGTCTGTCTGTCTGTCTGTCTGTCTGTCTGTCTGTCTGTCTGTCTGTCTGTCTGTCTGTCTGTCTGTCTGTCTGTCTGTCTGTCTGTCTGTCTGTCTGTCTGTCTGTCTGTCTGTCTGTCCGTCCGTCCGTCCGTCCGTCCGTCCGTCCGTACGTCCGTCCGTCTCTCTGAAGCCGGTTTAGGGGCAGGCTCCTCACCTGCAAACTGAGTCCTGCTCAACCTGCCCAGGCATAGGCTGCTCACCTGCCCCCATGCCCGGTGTGTGTGTATGAAGGTGTGTGCGTGGGGGTCGTGGGTTCGCATTCCACCAGCGGCATGGTTGTTTTTTTCCGCTGCTTTATAAGTAATTTTCTTTAGGCGACAGATTAAGTATTGTTCTCCCATTGATGAGCCCTACAAATAAAAAAAATCCTCTGCACCTTGGTTTCGGTGACTGTTGGCTTACGCCCTCTTGACATACACCCTGGCAGGTGAGTAGCCTGGCCACCGTACCGGCAGCAGCTCAATTATTTCGAGAGAGGCTGCTTGCGGAGAGCAACCCGGATCGCAACCCAGCCCAAGTGCCACCGATGGCGGCACCTGCCGTAGCAGGGCAGTGGCGCGTCAATTGACCGCTGCACCACTACGCCAGGAATGGCAGGAAGACTCCCAAGGACCTCCGAATGAACAGAATGACCAATTCCGCATGTATGCGGACATTAACCTATTAACACTGGATGTCAACACCAGACCCGAAGTGAAAACGAAACTGCTAGCGCAGCTAAGTTGCATTTAGCCTAACTACGCAAATCGACCATAATTTTTTTTTGTTCAATGACAGCTCAAATTCTGGGTTCTTCGGTTTTCGCAGTTTCAGAGAAAACCCCCTCGCGGGGTATTTATCGGTGTTTACGGGCATACACCGAAAATACGTGACCCTAATGATGACATGTGGCAGTCAGCGAACGTACAGCGGCGGTGGACAGCACGGAAAAAGATCGCACAACTGCTCACTCAGGTATTCTTTGTTTGCTAAAAGGACGGAACATCATCTCTGAATTAGCTGAGTAACAATTAAAACCCTAAATACAAAAAGGCCAACAGTGGCAGGGGTAGACATTTCCAGCTTGAAAGGAAAAACACCTGCATAAATGTCGAAAGACAGATCGAGGTCTGGATGGAGCAGCAACCCCTTCCTTAAACAAGAAAAAAGCTTTCGTGATCCCATATGCCTAGAAACTTTCGCGTATTTTTAAAAATGCAACAGGGAAAGTACAACCCCTCGCTATTTTTGTTCGTGGCACAAATTTGGAAGCAGCTACCCTTCTGTTCCTAGAGAAAAGAAAAACCAAGGCGGCGATGCGTAAGGCGGATATGTCCCTGGCCATGCAGCTAAATATGCCCCGAGCCGAACCAACATCGGCAATCGTCTTTCACTAACATCTTGTTCGATGTATATCTTTCATAAATGGACGCTGGATAAACAATCGCATGCAGGAGCTCAAGAATAGAATCTAGTAAGACAGCAGCTTTCACCGGTTTGTGCGTATTAGTTGTTGCAGTTGCCCTTCATGTTCTCAGTTTGTTTTCGGACGGATGAAATATGTGTGGTTGTTATGAAGCCTTTCCGTATCTGAAGGTACAAAAATGCCTCAAGCTAGCACCCTAGATAATGATATCAGGAGAAGGTAGCATGTCTTCATTACAAACTATTTAGTACACCCATGATACTGTCCGCAAAGTTTTTTATTTATGGCCATACTTCGGCGGGTACTCATGATAGTAATGATGGCACCGCAGACGTCTTGAGCACAATACCTGCTGTGTTTTAGTCCCTGGTTCTTTATGCATGAAATGCATTACAGTGTTGTATTTTCACCTTCCTCAGTTTATTCTCGCGACGTCTACTCTCCCGTGCCCGAGATCTTTGTGCTCGCTCTCCACGTCTGTGTAAGTATACACTGTGTAGCATACATACATTAATGACCGCATGCAGGGCATCAAGCAGTTCATGGAAGAAGAGGAAAAAGCAGTAGACTAATCCTTTAGCCTGGACAGATGACATGAGCCACACTTAGACACCACCTAGCCTGGATAACAATGCAGGGCCTATACCTGGAAAGCAGAGAAACAGCCACGTACAATGCATTCATGACCGCTTAGGCAGAATTCTATGTTATCCGTGTTTAGCAGGTGAGCTCAGAAAATGATGTAGAAGCAGTTGACGAAAATCAGTCTCGAATTGTACAGAGGTCTCTATGGGAGCTCCTGCTAAAGAAGCCCTACAAAATGGTCCCCTGCCTCAAGCACAATTTCATAGAGTACTGCAAATCATGCACTAGGGTAGTCCCGGCGCAATCACAACTGAGACTAAATTCTGAGCCATTCGCGGCTGTTTCATAACCTTCTTCAGCGCTTATCCTTCTTACTCTCGTTCACTCTTTACATAGCGTGACGTAAGAATGTCGATCGGTCCATCTCCCCCTATAACCACCCTTCCATTGTTCCTTTACAGCCCTGGCTTCCCTACCCTTCCCTGGAACGCCTACTATTCACACGCAAAGAAGGCGCCTTCCCTCGGCGACAACGCTTTCATCGCAAAGAGGGGCGCCGGAGCCCGCGAGAAAAAGCGATCAGCGTTGACCCGGGCAGGGCGCCCCGCCGCGACCGACACCTTCGGCCACTCGCAGCCGCCGCCGCGAGCGCAACAGGTGAGTGCCACGCCCTCCTCGCCGCGATCGGCGCGAGCCGGTCAAGCCGGGGCTCTCCGGTTAGGGAGCGCAACCACCGCGGGCGCAGTCTGCGCTAACGGGCTGCCGCTGCGCTGCTCCGAGCGACGGCGGCTCTGCCCTTCTCGGATCGCAAACACCAGCGCCCCCTTTCACTGGACGACGACAGGGCTCTCTCCAAACGTCGTCCTTTGCCATTCATTGCCGTGACGCAAAGAGGCCCGAGACGACCTCTCTCTTCGGAAGGTGGCCAACGCGGCCACACGTGCCCGTTAACCAACTGCCGCTTATGGCGGACGTCGTAGCGGCAGCAGCGGGTCTCGGAGCAGAAGGGAGAGAGAGTGGCCAACAAAAGAAATTGAAAGTAGCGCGGCGACGCGGCTCTTTCAATTTTTTGCTTTTCCTTTTTTTTTCGCCTCCTCATCCCTTCTGAGTGGCGGGAAGGCGGCGAGGATGAAAGGAAAGCCAGCGTTGCCAATCGATAGTCGAGAGCGGCGCCAAGAGCAAGAAGCGGACCGAGCAGCGGCGGCAGCAGCAGTGGGGATGTCGGCGCCGGACCCTTCAAGAACATTCCCGCTCGCCGCCGCTGCGTCGCTTGCTGCGTGTGCCTTTTTTCCCCCGGCCTCCTCACTTCTCTTCCCGTTATCCCTCTTCCCTTTTTTCTTCCCTTGCCGGAATTACAACCTTTCTGCTGCCTCCTTCCTTCCTTCCCTATCTCCCTTTCCTTTTCCCGCATTTCTTTTTGCTTCCCGAACAGGGAACGCGCGAGGCACCGGCTGTTGCCGCGGCGAGAGGCTCATATCCGCGGGTATGCTATGCCGCCTGTGTGCAGGCTTCCCTGTGCTCGCCCGGCCGCTCGTTGAAGCCGCCTCAGGAACGGCGGGAGCAGCTCTTTAAAATGCCGTTTACGTGGGCCTTTTTTGCTCGGATGGGAGAGGGAAAAGTGGAGCTCGGCTCCGCCATTTCAGTCCTCCTCGTGGTTGAATATGTCTGTGCAAGAGCGGGATAATGCGTATGCAGGAACGGCGGGATGCTCGAACCGCAGCATTGCTTTATCCTGTTATTGAATGTCTTTATAGAATAAGAGTACGGATTGGAAATACGGAGCACGCCACCACTGCTTTTTTGTTTGTGTTTGTCCCTATTCCGCGCATTTACTGTACACATCGGCGTGAAAGAAGGTTGGATCATACCACCTCTCGACAGCCTGCTGTAGAATGCGTATCATGAAGACAGGGATGAATGAATTACGTTACTACTTCCTCGCATTTGAGCGTGTGGAGAACATATGTTGGTCGAAACGAGGTATGAGCTAGGCCGCTCGTGTTCGTGTTTGTAGAGTGCACGTGGTAACATGAGATTATAAGGAAATATAACTTGAAAACACGAGAGGGGGTGGGGAAGTGCAAAACTACGCCGAGACTGCACTGCTGCTTAGAGAGTAGAATACGTGAATTGAACGAGCTGAAGGTAGAAGCCACGCAACCTCTCTGGCTACTAGGCGTATCTATACTCCGCCACACTGTTTCCGAGCACTGAGGCGGAGACCAAAGATGCGGTCGTGGTCCAGTCTGGAGCTCTTCTTAAGTCACAACTGCTTTGATGGTTCAGCCTCTGATCCGCTGATACGAGTTCAAACAAACTGAGGAGAAGAGTGCATAACACCCTGAAAGTCCCCACTACCTCCACTAAACTTACCCTTGCAAAAATGGTCTATAGAGTGTCTGTAGACTTCTTATAGACTCTATTGCATTCATATAGATATTTCTTTTTGTCCATTCATAGTCTCTAGACTGTCTATAGACAGAAGTTTACTAAATGTTTATGGCCATAAATCTATACATATATCGTCAATAGACTGGCTATAGGATTTGTATTGCCTATAGACTGTTCTCTAGAGTTTTACTACGGAGAGTCTACAGACTTTATAGACAGAAGTCTATGAACCGTCTATAGACTTTCTAAAGAAATTTTTGCAAGGGAATGCATCGTACTGCAAGGACAAAAGTGAGCACTCATCCATGTTGTGCCATGGTTAGATGTACCCGTAACAAAACGGTATCTCCACAATCCACGGCAATTTTTTCTCCTACCACTGATAACTGCAGCCTTTGCCTTTACGACGCTTCGCCGTGACTACTGCGCAGGTTATCAGGGCAAACTAGTGGCGCAACAGAGCTTTTTACTCAAAACGAACAAAATTTGCACTTGTACTGAAATGTGATATGCGGGTCCATGTTGCACTGCGCTCGAAACACCAGATGCCAGCCCTCGAAAGGAGCCGGCGAAAATTTAAGCATGCATTTGGTTGCACAGAAGAATTGAAGGTATTTCTTTTTTGCCGAAGCTTCGTGCGGTAAATTTCACTGTGGAATTATGAGAGGGGGGAGTGTTATATATACTAATTTGATTCTCAAAGGCCTTATTATCCGATCTTACGTGAAAGATGATTATGAACGCGGCGGTATTACACCAAAAAAATAAGAAAACCTGATGAAATACGTGAAATACATTTCTCAATACATTTTGTCTGTCACTTAACTGAACCTCTAAATTTACTAGTTGCTAACGGTCAAGTATCAGGTGTTCTTGCTTAAATTCTTCATTAAATGCCTTCGCAAAAAAAAAAAACCTCGTTTTCTGCGGGCGTTACGCTAGAACGCGTAACTCCGGCTTCCGTTTATTTCTCAACTCCGGGAACGAGCTCGATGCCTTCAGCAGTACACGTCAAAATTCTTAATAAAAAAATAGGGATAACTGGTCGCAGTTTAACAGTAAATTCGTTTCGAGATTAATTTTTTCTCGCATGCGACATTAGCTACCAGTGAGACCGTTTGCCTTCTTTCTTGGCATTAAGTCTTTCTACGGTGCGCGGTTAACTTTCCATCGCCGGAAGAAAAAACACTGCTAGTATTATTTTTCATTCCTTACATTTCGCACTTTGATCGCTAGAGCCAGCGGTGACTGCTCTACAGTCGCCCTTTTCTTATTTTTTTTTTTTCACTTTACTTCTCACGTTAGATTTTTTTCTTTAAAGAAACCATTGCACTGTAGCGTTGGCCATCACGGAAGACCGGCCGTTCACAGCAGTTCCGTGGTCGGCACGTGAAGAGAGAAAAAAAAAACATAAAATAGAGGAGAAAACTGTGCCAGAGGTGTAATTACTGCCCAAACTGCCCGCCTAACGGGCATTTCTTAATTACATGATTGTTCGAAATTCTATCATGTAAGCTTGTGCAAAGATGCCTAGGATTCTTCTGAGTTTATTCTTCTCAAATTACACCCAATATTTTTTACCAGTGTTACTTCATACTTCATGCTATTCGAAACCGGTTCTATACGCTTTCTTTAAACTTCAGTTCCGGGCGCCGCTTTCTGCGTTTCTTTAATGGCCGAGCCAGATAAAAAGGAATTTTTTTTTCGACTTCACAAACAATCTCCAAATGCTTGCGCGCCGCCCGCGTAGTTCATGCCTCCTCGGATACCAGGAATTTTCTTTCGTCATAGATAATCTCCCCCGCGCGGTTTCATTTCTTTTTTGTTTCATTATTCTTTTCGCAATACTCCATACGAAGCTTACTTTCCTTCTTCTTCATCCGAGCACACAAATGCAGCGACAGCAGCCCCACATGTCCTGGACAAATCGCTAACACAATTTCCGGCCATGGCATTCCTCTCACAACGGATCGTTCTCAGCTTCCTTTTCCGCGAGTGGCGCCCTCTCTCTTTTATTTTTCACTTTCCTTTCATTTCTTTTTTATGTTATCAAACCAAGCGCGAGTTCCAAAAATTGTAGGAACTATCATTGCTCTCGTTCTGTTTGTCTAGAGCCCGTGGTGCCCTGTAACTTTCTTTTTTTTTTCCCTTTTCATACGTTCCGTTCCAACTTATCGCTCTCCTCCGCGCTAGCTTCTGTTCGTGAGTGTTTTGCAAGGCGACGCGAGACTGCGGAAAGCGAACGCCAAAGTTGCCCGCTGGAAGCGCTGAAATGAAAGATGTGCCGGCGAGGAAGAATCTAATTTATTATCACGCGTGCGCCAATCCACGTTCCCAGAGTCAGTGGCGGTACCAGATACTCGAGATGGAAAAGAAGAATAAGGAAAAAAGCTATGAGACCAAACCTTTGTTCCCTTTCTTCCGAGCTGCGTTCATGGTTTTCCGGCTGGATTTCCAATGATGATCCAACTAGCTCAACAGAGCACGCCAATCTACACGCCTGTGGAGAGTTCGAATTCATTTCTTTTACGACCGCTGTATCTCAGCCACTGTTCTTCTCATGTTCTCTGTTCTGTTACCAAAATGGCGGTGTTGACACTCTGGGAGGCTCTGTCTGACTTCATGCATCGCGTTTTGTTTTATATATCGCAGAATGAAGGTATAGTGTACGTCGTGCGGATGTCAGGTGCACCCCGAGAGTTATTACAAAGCACTGAAATACAGTTACATCGAGGTCACTGATCGACTGATGATCGGTCCAGCGACAGTTGGCTCATCTGGCGATATCTTCACGAGAATGGCGACATGGCTAGGTAGCGCGGTCGCGTATAATTAACTAAGCAAGTGTCACGCCTGTCCTAAGCCTTATATCGGGCCCGCCAGCTTCGGCCTTCGGGAGGAAATGGCTTCCGCAAGCAATGGCTCTGTCTATCCCGTTATTTATATGTTCTGTAGTTTTTTAGTGACCTTTATACCTGCCATCGCCCAAGCTGTCCTGAGACCAGGACAGATACCCAACAACACTATATACTCATCTAACGCAGGTATTACCTCCTCTTATTTTCCTTAACCTTCCACTTCCTCATCGAGTACTTGCCTTCACTCGAACTCGGTAGATTACCGACGGGTCTAAGCGGCGCCTGCGCTCTCTTTCAAGGGGCACTTGCAGTAGTATCAACGAAGGTTTCTGCACTTCATCCTTTTAGACACAAATTCGACTACGAATACCCTAACATTGCAGTTTGGGCGTGTTGGTATGACGTGACATGAAAGTTGAAGCGCGCAACCAGACGAGGACAGTGAAGAAAAACACGCGACACACGAGCAACACACAGAGGTTTTCTAGATGTGCGCTGTAGGAAATAAGGATCCAGCGTAGATCCTAGTGCAGTACTCAGTTTCGGTGGTCCAAGCGAAGACGACGTTGTTGTGTCGCTGAGTAGTCGACGAAGACGCTGTCGCTAGTGCTTGTGTGCTTACTAAGGAGAAGAAGAAGTGCTTGTGTGACCCGTTTCGTGGTGTGTCTTCTGTGTACGGCGTACCATTCCTGCTGCTGAACTAACCCCGTAATATTTGGTGGAGGCTGTGCTGGGTACTACACCACGCCCTGGACCTCCGCAGCGGCCGTCACGTTGAATCCATCGCTATGCCGTCCAAGGCACCTCCGGCCACAGCGTCAGGATTGAACCGTCATCACAAAAAGAAGCTGCCAAATGGCGCGCGAAATCATCGAGGCAGACATGATTGACTGGTTAGGGGATATCTTTGGGTCTAAGCCGTCTATTGCGCTGTCTTCTAAGGAATTACAATACCTGCATCTTCACTGATTATGTTGCTGGCTGCGCTGGTGTAATTTCAGGCCACGACTTTCCTAAATATACCGATCTTCGGTTCATAAATAGCATCCGTGTGTCATCTGCCTTTCTTCACCGTCCTCTTCTTTGTTGCGCACTTAAATTGCCGTGAAATGAATACTCTAACTAAAATATCATATAATACCCGGAGTACCCGAACCAAACTGTTGACAGTATTTCTTTCGTTTGCAGCGCTTGCTACCATAGCGGGATATCCGGCTTTGTTTCTTCGTGAACTGCTTTACATTCCAATAGGGGCACTTGACAAAGCGTTTATTACAGGTTCACCTTTAGGAATGTCTGCTGAAAGCTTACTTGTCGGTACGCTCACCAGATTGCACGAAAGGCGGTCTTATGGCGGCCCGGGCTTTATGAGCGGCGTTATGCGAAAAGAATTTTCTGAAACGCCAAAATGGAGCGAAGAAATTAAGTTCACGATGTTTAGTTTTTGCAGTGTTCTTGAACAAATTTTTTTTTTCATTTGTGTAATGAATCTTTTAAGTTCTCACATGCTTTACGCGAAAGAAGTATGCGACGTGTACCATACATGAAGTATGGTTAAACAGGGCAGCGACAACAATGCACTTTGTACAATATAGCTAGAAGAAATGGTAATTACTGGTAGTATAGAGCGCGCAGAAATAAATTAGACGCTTAACAATAGTCGATTCTAAGAACATGCGTTGGTCTCAGCTACCATTTGTATTTGCGACAAGCCGTTGCTAAGTAAAACGGGCAGGAGAGAGGAAGGGCGGAGGGGGGCTCACAATGCTTGTGAGAACCACAACCACGTTAGCTGTATACCCTACACATGGGGGAGGGGATTTAGGGAGAGATGAATAAAAAGAGATAAGTAAAAATGTCCAGTACGTCAGGTCTACGGGACGTGAACATTCGTACCGTGACTGAATGTGCCTTAACACTGAAGGTGGTTGCTCCTTCTACAACTGCTTGTATATATAAAAGCTGTAGCTTACCGGTGCTCACCTATTGGGAGAAAACGCGGTGGCGAACGAAAGGAATTCAACTTAAACTGAGGACCACGCAGCGAGCTATGTAAAGAAAAATTATAGGTGTAATGTTAAGAGGCCGGAAGCGCGCAGAGTGGGTGAGGGAACAAACGTTGGTTAATGACATCCTAGTCGAAATCAAGAGGAAGAAATGGGCTTGGGCAGGGCATGTACTGCGAAGGCAAGACAACAACTGGCCCTTAAAGGTTTGGTTTGGTTTGCAGGGGTTTAACGTCCCAAAGCGACTCAGGCTATGAGGGACGCCGTAGTGAAGGGCTCCGCAAATTTCGACCACCTGGGGTTCTTTTACGTTCACTGACATCGCACAGCACACGAGCCTCTAGAATTTCGCCCCCATCGAAATTCGACCGCCGCGGCCGGGATCCCTTAAAGGTAACGGAGTGAATTCTAAGAGAAGGCAAGCGTAGCAGGGGGCGGCAGAAGGTTAGGTGGGCGGATGAGATTAGGGAGTTTGCGGGCATACGGTGTGCTCAGCTGGCACAGGACCGGATTAATTGGAGAGATATGAAATAGACCTTGGACTTATCAAGCTGTTGATGATGTTGATAACATCGGCTTGGACCGGATCGGAGGGACTGTCGAAGACTTCATTAAAAAAGGTGAATATCGTCTCTTTGTAGTCCCTTCTGGACAAAAGCAATTTATTCCGAAACACAGATTCAGCGGTCTAATAGCGAGTGCGCGCTACCCACGATGTTACGTACTGTTCCTCCCTCTACTGGCCCGAACGGAAACCATGAGGCTTAAATGGGTTCTGCAAGAGGCTTGACGATCGACCCCCGTTCTTTTACTGCGGCGAGGGCGGGAATATCTCCCGGCAGTGCCCATACAGGAGAATGGGTATCCGCAGTTTCCCATCGACGCATAACGACCGCGTCCGAGCCAACGACGACGGGATATCTAGGCCGAGTTGTGTTAAGGGGTACTCGTTCCTACCGATCCGCTCCAATGGCTTGAGGAACACTGAGGCTTTTCGGGCTCTTCTGCGCAAGAACAGCACAAAGTTCTTCCTGGGTCGCTATCGCTACCTCTACACTTTCTCGCTCCAGAGAGGCTATTAAAGCAGCATGTTCACCTGG
Organism: Amblyomma americanum; assembly: GCA_030143305.2. Classification (NCBI taxonomy): domain Eukaryota; kingdom Metazoa; phylum Arthropoda; class Arachnida; order Ixodida; family Ixodidae; genus Amblyomma; species Amblyomma americanum. The sequence continues at coordinate 48,161 of JARKHS020033208.1, read as the reverse complement.
GAACTACGTATACTACTGGGCAATGTCTTTTACTGCGTCTGATCAACAATACTCGATCTGAGACTTCCTCTGTGCTTAACACTCGTAATGCACTAGGTTTCCGTTTTCGAAAATGAAGGCAGCGCATGTACCATCTTGGTAAATCGAAAACTTCGACGGCATTTTCAATGTTCCTCAGGCTTGCGCTAACCGGAATACACCTTTTGCAGACACGTCTTTAGCGCTCGACCATTTATAAAGGTAATTTGTAGAACAGCCGAAAGTTTTACTGCGAAAGCCATTACAGCTTTGGTTTAGCCATATAGCATTGCATTCTACAGTGGAATCTACAGCGTCAGCCGTAACACATTAATTACATAGTGAAATAATTTATTAGGACCTCATTAGTGAACAAAATGTAATATAAGTCAATTTATTTTCAGTTCATCTCAATTGCCACCTGTCAACCGTGGAAGGTTGCAAAATGGAAAGTTGGAAATCGCCCTTTCCACGTTTAGAGGAGAGAAGAAAGAGGGAAAGTGAAAGAGGCAAAAGAGAGAAAGTGGGGATCGATGGGGGACTAGATCAGATTTCACTGATTTGCATGAGCCAGCTGGGCTTTCTCTTACGGCTGACGATGTAAATCTCATGGCCAAATGGAAGGCTAAATGGCGAAACCAAAGCTGTAACGACTTTCGCTGGTTAATGCGCTAAGCCGATAAGCTTAGCTCTACAAATATTTTTACCTCATGGTTTCATGGAAAGGCAAACGCAGCGACGTTTCGCGTATCATCTTTGAGTGAAAAATTGAAAATGTTTTTTTGAGGAAAAGCCGCCGCGGTGAATCAGTGGTTAGAGTGCTCGGCTAATGATCCGGAGTTCCCGTGTTCGAACCCGACTGCGGCGGCTGCGTTTTTATGGAGGAAAAACGCTAAGGCGCTCGTGTGCTGTGTGATGTCAGTGCACGTTAAAGATCCCCATGTGGTCGAAATTATTCCGGAGGCCTCCACTACGGCACCTCTTTCTTCCTTTCTTTCCCTCTCTCCTTTATCCCTTCCCTTACGGCACGGTTCTTGTGTCCGCCGAGATGTGAGACAGATACTGCGCCATTTCCTTTCCCCAAAAACCAATTAGTAGTTTTTTGAAGAAAGGAAATTACCTCTGTGGACACCCAAACCGCGCCGTAAGGAAGGTAGGAAGGTGGGAGTGAAAGAAGAGAGAAAGGGGGTCTGCCTGCTTTACCTGGGTTGTGTCCTCCGCAATGACCGAAAGTGTTCCCGCTTTGTCGGCCTTGGGAAAACTTCCGTCGCGTCCTGCTAAACCTGTGGTCTCACTGAAAGATCGCAAATCTGAGCTTCAGCTTATATAGCCTCCATTCCCTCCAGAAAGGTTGTAATTCAACAGTAAAGCAGATGAATCTTATTACGATTTTTCTGGACGCCGGCACCCGTAGGCCTTCTGGTAAATGAGGCGACTGACAACCCCGCACACGAAGTGCTGCTCAGTAACTAAGAAAAAGTTCCTCAAAATGGAAAGCGATCCATATGCCGTACTCAATCATATAATCGACAGACGCCTATTACCGAGCATCTGATCATCGCCCACGGATACACCCGATGTGTATGTCCGGGCAGTTACCGTGACTCGATGCGTGAAAGTGAAGCAATCCAGGACCAACTAGAAGCAATTATCCGCAAAGACATCGTCCAGCCATCCAAGACCCCCAGAGAATCTCCAGGCGTTCATGTGAAAATGAAAGCGGCGCCGTAAGATTCTGTGTCGATTACTGCCAACTGAACTAAGTGACGAAGATAGACGTCTACCCTCCTCTGCGGATCGATGACTCCCTGAACCGACTGTGCCCCGCCAAGTTCCTGAAATGAGGGTATCGGCGGATCGAAGCCGACAAGAGAGATCGGGAAAAGACATCCTTCATCACGCCATATGGCTTCTTAGAGTTCAAGGTCATGCCATTTAGGGCTGGCTCCATGCCAGCCACATCCCAGCGGTTCATACACGAAGCGATGGCTGGAAAGTTGCATACTCTTCTTCGTAGATGATGTCTTTGTCAGCGTTTCAAATTTCGACGACCATTTAAAACCTTTTTGGGCTACCCTTGAAACCCGACTAGTGCCGAACCGTCTGCGAGGAGCTAGTGTTTCTCGGCCACATCGCCAAAAAATTGGAGTTCAGGCGGGCCCGAAAAGGCAGTCGCTGTCGGGAAATTTCCACCGTCTGCTGAGGAAATTTGTCCGCAGATTTCTTAAAATTATGCGTATATTACAGACGGTGTCAAGAAAGTTTAGGGCTTCGCTCATATCCTAAAGCATATTGTAAATACATATGTGCAATTCAAATGGTATTGCAAGTGAAAGCATTCGCACTGCTGACAACCATCTCTGCCATCGGACGCTTCACTGCAAAAAGTGGAACTGAGGTCCTCATCTACGCAAGTGGCGTGGATCTTGGGGTTGTAACCGTACTGAAAAACTGCGGGCTGGAGAGAGTTAATGCTAGCGGCTTTCCGTCGAACATGTAGACCGTGTATCCGACGGCGTACAAAGAGCACTTGTTTGATAATCTGAGCTGCGTCGAAAGCTCGCTCCTATCATTATGGAAAGATATCCAAGGTCTTCCCTTACAAAAATTTCTTTAGACAGTCTATAGACTGTCCATTGACTTCTGTTTATAAAGTCTATAGAGTTTCCCTAGGAAAACCCTAGTCTATGGGCAATCTATAGATTTATGGCCATGTACATTTAGTAGACTTTTGTCTATAGACAGTCTAGAGACTATGAATAGACGAAACGAAATGTCGATAGGAAGGCAATACAGGTTATAAGAAGTCTGTAGACTGTCTATAGACCATTTTCGTAACGGTTCAGCTACCACCACGCTTTATGCCAGCTTGAATGGCCAATCTGGTTGCCTCGCTCGATGCTGCTTGCGTGTGTTAGAACACGGTGGCCTACACATCTTGACGAAAACCCAACGGCACGGACTTCCTATCACAAGCGCCTGCTGATCCACACCCGCAATATGATAAATATTACGACGTCTTTCCGGTACTAGTTAGACCAGGTACTGTGATTTCTGACACACAGTCCACGGGCTGTGCATGTTTAAAGGTTGAGAAGGTTGAAATGTTTCTGCCTGTTGCGTTTTGCAGACAATCTATGGGTGCGGATTACAGAGTATCCGTTATCAAAATTGCTCAGTATAGCATGAAAAGCGCCCAAAGCGGTTCTACCACGAGGTTTGATGATGCTTGCGCACGCTTACGTTACCACCTTCTGGCGAACTAGCTGCACGGGTGCTTACTGTATATCTCCATTTCGTAGAGCATGAACTTCCGCAGAAGTGCATCAGTATGTAGTGGAATCTTGAAAACGTTTCTTATCATTTTATCATCGACGGCTCCGCTAAACGCGCCTTGCGGCCGTCTGTGCCCGACGAAGAAAGTAACATCGAAGATACTGAAGACAATTACGAGTTTTCTTCAGGCTTAAAAGCCGCAATTTTTTTACAGGAAACTCTGAGATCTCGGAGTCTACTAATCAGTTCGCGCAAATGTCAATATTTACGCGCGGATTGCACACGAGGCCCCTGGGAACGGACTGTACCCCGGGAGGTGACTGTACACCGAAAATTGCTGTACTTTCGCACACAAATAGCAGCAGGTCAGAAGATACGAATCTCCTTCAAATACGTGTAATAAACATTTTCTTCGCCACCAACACCTTTCATGCACGGATCAAGATCGGTCTACAGGCGCCTAGTTCCGACCGAGAAGTACACAGGGTGATCAAAATTATGTTTTACAGAATTCTTAAACTTACGCGCTGAGAGCTACGTGAAATCCAACTTTGCACTTAATTTATGACCCGCCGGGGTGGCTCAGTGGTTAGGGCGCTCGGTTACTGGTCCGCAGTACCCTTGTTCGAACCCGACCGCGGCGGCGGCGTTTTTATGGAGGCAAAAAGTGCTCGTTAAAGATCCCCAGGTGGTCGAAAATATTCCGGAGCCCTCCACTACGGCGCCTCTTTCTTCCTTTCCTCTTTCACTCCCTCCTTTATTCCTTCCCTTACGGCGCGGTTCATGTGTCCGCTGATATATGAGACAGATATTGCGTCATTTCCTTTCCCCCAAAACCAATTAATATTATTTATGCGGCCAGGCGGACACAAAGAGAGATGATATATCTCACTGTCGGGTACCTAATTAACTAAAATATTTTAACTCTTCAGACATAACGGCTAGCGAGGATGTCTCATCAGAAACATTGAGGCGGTCGCATTTATAGACTGTTCCATTTGGTTCGATTCTTCTAGAGCACTCGTGTTCTGAGATGGGTCGTTCCATGCCAAACATACCAGAGTTTACGCTCGACCGCCTTCGAACTTCTCGATAAAAATTGTGGCCCTTTATTGAACCTCACTAAAGTAATTACCCTTTATAACTTCGGTGAAAAATAATTTTCCGGTCATGTGACAGCCCTTCGAACTTCTCAGGGGAGTGCAAAAGTTGGTGTCCAAAAAAATTTACAGAAAATAAAATATTTTACTTTTGCGCTTGAAAAGGTATCAGAGACAATGAATACGAATTGTGGTTTTTACTTGCAAGGCAAAAAAAAATTATAGTGGAGATTTTTTGTGTTGCCTCATTTCATTACTTTTCCACCAAAGCACCGTTTTTAGATCCCCAGGCGGTCGAAATTATTCCGGAGACCTCCACTGCGGCACCACTTTCTTCCTTTCTTCTCTCAGTCACTCCTTTATGCCTTCCCTTACGGCGCGGTTCAGGTGTCCGCCTATATGTGAGACAGATACTCCACCATTTCTTTGCTCCAACAGGCCATTTAATTCACTTTTTGTAGCGTAAGCTACACTGGCCGAGGTTTACCAGTTTCGCGTGGCTCCTGGAGAGCCGTGCTGCGCATGCGCGAGGAGCAGTGACCTCACAAAGCGCACAGCTGGCGCGACACCGGTCTCCGCATCCTCTGGAAACCGCACCGCGTTGCCAACCACGTGACTGGTCACGTGACCGACGGCGTTGTCAACCCCCCGCACACTCACTGAATAAAAAAAAAAATCTGCGTCGAGACTAGAAATCGAACCAGGGCTTTTGGCGCTTCAGGCGAAGACGCTACCACTCCGCCACGACGGCTGAAAGTTTAACCGTGAATAAAGGCGCAAAAAAAAAGCGCAAGGTATCCGACATAAGGAAGTTTAATATGGAGAGAATCGAGCATGTTCTAAAGAACACAGGTAGCCTAAATGCGGTGAAGAGGAAACTAGGGATATGGAAAAACCCGATGGACGCGTTAAGAGACAAGGAGGACAATGTCATTAGCTATATGGATAAGATAGTTAAATTAGCCGAAGCGTTCTACACAAATCTACACAGTAACCGATGTAATCAGAACGTTAATGATAGAGATAGTAGCGCACAGCATTGCTTCATCCCGCCAGTAATGAAAGAGGAAATAAAGAAAGCCTTAGGGGCAATGCAAAGGGGAAAAGCAGCTGGGGAGGATCAGGTAACAGCAGATCTGTTGAAGGATGGAGGGGACATCGTGCTAGAAAAACCAGCCACCCTGTATATGCAATGCCTTATGACCTCGATCGTACCAGAAGCTTGGAAGAACGCAAATATAATCTTATTTCATAAGAAAGGAGACGCCAAGGACTTGAAACATTACAGAACGATCAGCTTGCTGTCCGTTGCCTACAAGATATTTACTAAGGTATTCGCTAATAGAGTCAGAGCAACCTTAGACATTAATCAATCAAATGATCAGGCAGGCTTTCGTAAAAAATATTCCACAATAGATCGTATTCGCACTATTGATTATATGATAGAGAAATGAGCAGAATATAACCAACCCCTATATATGGCCTTCATTGATTATGAGAAAGCATTTTACTCATTGGAAACCTCAGCAGTCATGCAGGCATTGCGGAATCAGGGTGTAGATGAGCCTTATATTAAAATATTGGAAAATAATGATAGGAACGGTACAGCTACCATAGTCCTCCATAAAGTCAGTAATAAAATTCCAATAAGGAAGAGCGTCAGGCAAGGAAACACGATCTCGCCAATGCTATTCACCGCCTGTTTATGGGAGGTATTCCGAGGCCTGACTTGGGAACAGTTGGGGATAAGAGTTAAGGAATAATACCCAAATAATCTGCGATTCGGTGATGACATTGCCTTGCTGAGCCACTCAGGAGATGAATTGCAAATCATGATCAATGGGTTAGACAGGCAGAGCAGAACGGTGGGTCTAAGAATTAACATGCAGAAAACCAAAGTTATGTTCAACAGTCTAGCTAGGGAACAGCATTTCACAATTGGCAACGAGGTGCTGGAAGTGGTAAAGGAATACGCCTACTTAGGGCAGGTAGTGACCGCTGATCCGGATCATGGGAGGGAAATAACTAGAAAAATAAGAATGGGGTGGAGCGCATATGGCAGGTTCTTTCAGATCATGAATAGCAGGTTACCAATATCCCTGAAGAGTAAAGTGTACAACAGTTGCATCTTACCGGTACTCACCTACGGGGCAGAAACGTGGAGGCTAACGAAAAGAGTTCAGCTTAAGTGAAGGACAACGCAGCGAGCCATGGAAAGGAAAATGATAGGTGTAACGTTAAGAGACCGGAAGCGGACAGAGTGGATGAGGAAACAAACGCGTGTTAATGACATTCTAGTCGAAATCAAAAGAAAGAAATGGGCTTGGGTAGGGCATGTACTGCGAAGGCAAGATGACCGCTGGTTCTTAAGGGTAACGGAGCGGATTCCAAGAGAAGCCGAGCACAACAGGGGGCGCCAGATAGTTTGTTGCGCGGATGAGATAAGTTTCGCGAGGATAGGGTGGACGCAGCTAGCAAAGGACAGGGTTAATTGGAGAGACATGGGAGAAGCCTTTGCCCTGCAGTGGGTGTAGACAGACTGATGATGATGATGATGAGTGAATGCGCACCTTTCATGTATTAACTCTTCCGAACCAGATGTCGCCGCGCTTACGCTACGTATATCCTGGCCTAGCAGGGCTAGGCCATCATCAATTTTTTTACACTCTTTCGTCACATTGGCGAGCAACATCACATGTTTCGCCGCTTCTATATAATATGTACTATCTGATTAAATTTTTCAAAGTATGATACACTACAGTATATTTCAGAAAGAAAATGAACTTTAAAAAAGTGCGCTGTGCAGCGTTTTTCGGCATAATTTGCGTACAAAGGCGTTCCTAGTAAAAAACACAATTTGTAGCTCAATTGATAGCTACTTGCAGTGAAAGTTTTCTCAGCGATTTTTATCTGAGCCGTTTTTGTCTTAAATTAGAAAACAAAAATTAAGTTCAGCGCTGCACGTCGAACCATGGTTGCCCTGTACCGCCACTGGACCATTCGGCATGCTTTTGCCGGTTCCCGAGAGTCATACTCAGCCCGGGAAGCGCGCTGCAGCAAACATTATACAGATAAGAGTGCTCCGGGGGGCTCTGTCTCGTCAACGAAGCTTGTGTGTTGGCCGGCTGGAAAATAAAAATCGATCCACGGCGCCATGACTACTGTCGCGACGGCTTAATCGCAGTGGCCGAGTACGCATGACGTAGGCAAACGAAATTCTGTCATCACCACTGCTACATGGGCCGACCGCTAGGCGGCGCAAAAGTGGTGTTGTGACAGCGGCAGCAAGGTGGCTTTAGTAGGCTGCGTGCTCTACGTAAGACATCAGCTACTTCGTGACTTGGGCAGTGGTTATGGAGACAACACGAGAACCTACGCAAGCAAGTCAATCTGCGGCCTTTGAACATCGTCACGGAGGTGAGCCACCTTATTTCAGTTATCCTCCGGCTATAAGCGCCATTTAGGCCATACATCAAACCATTAAACAGGAACTGCATGAGGCTATGCTCCTCGCGACGCGAGAGAGAGAGAGAGATAAAACATTTAATATTTCATTGAAGTGTTCTACGAGTCAGGTAGGCGGACTCCTCAGTTCAGGACTCCGGTGGCTTGGGCGGATGCCTGGACCAGTCTGATGATGCGACACTGGTCCTCCAGACCATTGCTGGTCAGGGCTGCCTCCCACTGCTCGTATGATGTCTGTAATGTTTTTAGATGAGGTGTTTTTTGGGGACAATTCCAGGAAATGTGAAACAGCGTAGGCTTATCGCCGCACCATGGACAGAAGGGGTGGTATTTAAAAGGGTGAATGAAGCTGTACAATTACAGGTTAGGGAAGGTATTCGTTTGTATTCGCCTCCAAAATGTCGCTTCTTCTGTGGTGAGTTTAATATGGGGAGAGGGATATATTCGACTATCTAATCTAAGCATCTTCAGCCGTTCCCCATAGTTTGATGGTAGAGGGGTCGTCGCGACGCGACGTACGATGCTGCGCGTGTGCCGTTGGCACACGCCACGAAGCGAAGAGCCTTGGCTATGGGGAACCTGCGCTGCCAAGGTGGCACTGCAATTGTTCCATTCGGTGACTCAAAAGTGCTTTTTTCAGCCGCTTGGGCCGCTGCAAACGTGAGGACACATTCTACGCGATTAGATACCCGCGAATGGCTGACAGGATTCATTGCCTAGCTTCTCTCGGCGTAGCCCAGATAGCTTCGACAGTGCGCGGACGCTCACGCCAATAAGCGCCTGAACGTGGCGCGGAAAAGTACAAAGAGTACTACCCAAAACTGCTTGCTCTTCTCGCTAGGCAGTGTGTCATGGCGCTGCAACCGGCACCGCAAACTTCAGCGCCAGCTCCCCAATCGCGTTTTCAATGTAGCATCCGTTGCTACCGCTTCAACATTCAGTCGCCTTGCGTTATCACGAATGTATGACCCCCATTAGTACCGGATCTGGGTTGATAAAAAAATCAATGAAAATCCTTCTGATAATACACAAGTGCCGTGGCGCTAACTATATATTAAGGTGCTGATACTATTCGTAACTGATTGATATTTAGTCCATAACATCTTTTCTCTTTCTACTAGCCGCCGTTTTGGCTGATTGGTTATGGTGCTCAGCTGCTGACCCTACAGAAGCAGGTTTGATCCTGGCCACGGCCACGCTCATGTTCTGTATTGCTGTGGTACGGGCAACCATGTCTCGAGGTGCAGCGCTGAACTTGAAACATATTTTTCTCGTTTAAAACCAAAAAGGTTCCAATAAAATAAGCTGAGGTCAAGCACAAACTCTGGTACGTTTGGCATGGAATCACCAAGATATTAGCTCACATAGTTAGCGCTGATAAGCATGCAAGGTATGGGCAGTCGACGCGAAACTCCTTGGAAGTGTGAATCAGGTGCTGCGTCGTCTGTTTCTTCCAGTTCGATTGCCGAAAGTGAAAGGGAAATAGTTATCAGCTTCACCGGTCGCATTACGTCGTTTGCAGACGAAACGCCCCATTATGTCGAGAAGTCTTTCGTGACGATATTCACCGCCTTGCATGCGCAATTACACGCAGCGGGCTAAAGTTGTGGAAGAGAATATCTAGGAGCGCAAGCGTGATAGGATAATTAGCAAATGGAATTGTGTAGGGGTACGACTGATTTAAGTTTGCAACATAAATGTGGCCGCTTACCGCAGTCACTTAAAAGTTCATCGATTTAGTTCATTGGGTGTCTGACGGTGAAAATTATCATCACACTTTGTGCCCCCACCATAAATAATGGGAGGAGGTGGATTTCGGGTACCTCTCAGCGGCGCTGATTTGAAAAAAAAAAGCTATAAAACTTAATTTTGCTTAGCCTGTGATGAGTTTTCCCTTTCGTGGCGGGCCCATTAGAGCAGGTAATTTCGAGAGCAGTGTGGGATGCCCACTTGATGTGCAGGCTGTGAAACGTCCTTTACGGCATGAGAAGGCACTCGCTTATTATGATTTATAGAATATACGGTCATGGTCAAAGAGACCCTTGTAAGTTCCAACCCGCACCGCCCTCGATGTGGGCGCCACCTGACAAAGCACATCTGGTGTCGAGGCCGGCGCAGTTAGCCCTTTCCGACATATGTGCTTTGTCAGGTGGCGTCCACATCGAGAGCGGCGCGGGTTGGAACTTGGAGGTGGGGTGTCCTACTTTTGCCCACTGTGGTGCGTCAGTCTTATTATCTGAAGCGTCTGCGTATAATCTTCACCCCCGTGTTCTTTCGGACCTTCCAAAAATTTGCTGCTTATACTATTTTTGTATCAGAGGTGCGGATTCCATTTTTGTCATCCAGATTTCGGCGCTTAACAGTCGAATCGTTCATAAAAATGGGCATTCGTTTCTTCTTGCCTCCATCAGTTTGATCCTTCTTCGTGAGCATGGGTTTTTTTTTATTGATACTTGATCTCGTTTGCGTACTTCTCACATTCGTTTTTTTGCAATCTCTCCTTGATCTATTAATCGTCCGAATTTCACAAATCCTTCTGGCGGGCGCCTACTCTGCATCTGTTCAGATTGCCTTTGAATACATTTTCTCAAACAACGCAAAACTTCTGCCCATCCGGACGCTTAAAAGTTTAAAACAAGATTACCTGATGTCCTTGGTATTATTACCTCGGAACCTAAAGGGATGCGGTTTCGGCTGTGCGTGGGGCTAAAGCCTTATTAAATTATCTCTGGGACACCGGTCTTATACACACCCTTTGAAATTCCTGCATGTTTGTGAGTGCGCGACGCGAGTGTTGTGTATGCTTGATTTCCTTGTCTCCTTTTTTTTTCTTCCCCCCTCGCCTGGAGTAGCATGTCAGGTTAAATATCAGGAACACCTCTCCTATATTCATTGAAATGTCTCTCTCCCTACATGATGTCCTTTCGCCCCCATGCTGTCATTGCGACGGGCGCCACACAACCTTAAGAAAATCGGGTGTTGATATTTTCTCAGTGCCCCTTGACTGGCCATTCTCGCTAAGCCTTTGCTACTTCACCCTCATTTATGTGGCTGAATTTTTAGCAGTGGTCCTATCTTTGCGTAATCTCGGGAGCTTTTTCTTATGCCATAATTTTCACGAACTCACCGTCTCTGTGTTCTTCTGTAACCGGGCTTGCGGAATCACAGGCACTATACGCATACTAAAGTTTTTAGTACCAGCATATGTGTGTTTAGTACGGTTAATTTGGGTGGCCATGGGCACAGAGGAATCCATTTAAATAAAATTGGAGATACTTTGTCGAAGACATATCTGTTCACGGCCCATACGTTTCGCTCCTCCTAACCTGCGCATATATTACAGCGGTTAGATTTCGTAGCCAATATGTTATTGTTAGAATCTGAGGCCTCAGCGCTTACTGCCTCTCCCAACTGCCAGCATATTCTGATCCCCTGGAGCAGGTAAGAATAACGATCCCGCAAGCTTGAGGTATCTTTCAGGTGACTACGTCGTCGCATACCTCAATTAAGCTACTGCTTTCATAGATATAGTCTGGTGGTCTCTCCTTTATGCCCGTTCTTTGCTGAACTCGAAATGATCGATCGCTTTTTGTTGTTCTGCCGCTGCTTGTCCTGTTTATGGAAACGCCTGCTAATAATGACAATTGGTTTTAGGGGAAATGAAATGGCGCAGTATCTGTCTCATATATCGGCGGACACCTGAACCGCGCCGTAAGGGAAGGGATAAAGGAGGGACTGACATAAGGAAGAAAGAGGTGCCGTAGTGAAGGGCTCCGGAATAATTTAGACCACCTGGGGATCTTTAACGTGCACTGACATCGCACCGCACACGGGCGCCTTAGCGTTTTGCCTCCATAAAAACGCAGCCGCCGCGGTCGGGTTCGAACCCGGGAACTCCAGATCAGTAGCCGAGCGCTCTAACCACTGAGCCACCGCGGCGGGTAAGCGCCTGCTAGAAAGTCTATTTCAACAGTGGCCTGGATTTGTCGTGGGGTCGTTCTTATTTCCTTAGAGCTTTAACACCTGGTCATGGCAACAGGAATGTGCACAGCGCCATTTGCAACTTCCATTTTTAAACGAAACAGCTCCCACCCTTAAATCTTTCTGAATTCCTACTTACTGCTGGTGCTCAATATTCTACGGAATCAAACCATTCAGTACTCTGCACGTTAAACGCTCATCGCATACTATACTCCGTCGCCATCTCATAGGAACCGACTTGTTCTTAATTATAATCTGACAATGTTTGGCCGAAATCTTTTTATAGAAAACAACTTTGAGCACCTGTCAGATTCTCTGTCTTATCCTGTCTAACCTAATCCCCTTTCTTGTCTAATCCCCCGTAGTAGGTATGCGCCAACACGGTGTCTGAATCTTTCAACACCACAGACAATATGTTTGGAACATTGGCCTTTTTCAAATATAGACACTGGTATTAAAAGGACCATAGTAGCGGTTGACTACATAACCCACTATAGAGACGCAAAAAATGAGTGCGGCCTGAAGTCTCTGTATTTTGCTTTGAAAATATCTTCCGGTGACGTGGCAGCCCGAGCTTCTCATCAAGTACGAGGAATGGCATTTACGCCACCAGTTTTGCGCTACTGACACGTAAGCCATCAAATTAAAATTGCCTGCTTGCTCACAAGCGGGTCAATGACCTTATGAAACGCCCACCGTTCGTAAAGGCGCCAAACTTAAGACATGAGGCAGCATTCTTCACTCTGTCATCTTCGCCGGCGACGTCAGAGTGCACGAAACGGTTCAGTTGACGCCACTCAAGACTGTGCGCGGTTAAGAAGCCACAGCCACTCTTGACGGTATGCTGCCTAGCGTCATTAAGAAGAGAATTTGAGCGTGCGCCTACCTACAGCGCTCAGATTCATCTCATCAGCTGGCTTAGGTGCGCAGAGAACGGCAACTTTATGTTCAGCAGGTTCTTTGACATTTTTTAGATTTTTTTTTCAGCAAACGTCTGCGAACCGGTTTTCGTATTTATTTTTACACCTCTGGACAGGTACTGAAGAGGGGAGTGGTGTCCGTTATATGTACAATAGAAACAGCAGATCAGATAAGGACCCAGGGAAGAGGTCGCAAAAAAACAGTACGGGAACCGTTAGAAACTTTTGACATTAGAAAGAAGGAAGACAGATGTGTTAGCGATGCGCCTGACAAGCTCTTGAGCGCGGAAATTAATATTTTGAATGGTTTTTGTGATTTTTTCTTTGTTTTGGTGGCTTGTCATTGTGTGTTATATGAAGTACTGCCCACGTCTTGGTCTTCATCATGTTTCGTACATAATTCCTGGTCTGGCTGCAAATAAGGACCGATCAGAGTTAGCGCGTGTCCTTGTCTTTCTCAGGCTTTTCGTGAGTGTGTCTTTCTGCGCTATTATTTCTTTCCATAAAAGATGATGGTTTATGGTTAATGGGTATTTACCGTCCTAAAGCGACTCAGGCTATGAGGGACGCCACCGTAGTGAAGGGCTCCCGAAATTTCGACCACCTGGGCTTCTTTAAAGTGCACTGACAGCGCACAGTTCACAGGCCTCTGGAATTCCAAAAGAAGATTACTAAAAAAGAAAGGCAGGCAAACATCCGGAGGGAAACGTTGACAAGTTTACGAAATGCAGTATTGTCCAGGTTTTAGCAATGTCAGGCGGTACACGATTCCAACTGAAACAAGATTCGTGCATGAAAGAATTGTAAAAACATCATGTGTGACACGACGGGTTCACAACTGTATGACTGCGATCAATGCGTGCTGAAATATACAGTGGACTTGTTAGTAACTGTTGTGTAACGTAGCGGTTAACATAACGGTTGCGATAAATGTAATGAGGTAGACAAAATGAAGCTATTGAGCTGCGATGAGAAAGAACCGAAAAGGATAAACTTGTTTCCATGGCGGCGACTGCACCCACAGGACTGATGGGTGGGTACGTCGAAGCGAGCGGTCGCAGCGCTTTGGAGACATGGTGCGCAAAAATTTTAAGGGGTGATCTGCACCGACGTGCACCGGTGCAGGGATGGACCGTGGGTGTGGGCCATTGGAGCGTGCATTCAAACCCGCCTGCTGTTTTCTGTCGGACTGACTGCCTTTAAGTGCATATGTGGCTGCGTGGAAAACAGCAGGAAGTTTTCTGCCAATATCGAAAGCGTATCATACGTCAGCTATAACATGCCAGCCATACTTATTGTATTTGTGAAATGACAAATTAACGACTTGGCCGAAGGTGAGGAAGTACGGGCGAATGATACCACGCATGAAAAGGGACAATTGAGTAAAGTGTTTTCTCCTCAGCGATATAGCGCAATTTTTTTTTTCATAACACCTGTGCAGTAAAAGGAATACCGGATCGAAATTTGGTCATTCTTTTGCCTATATTCTATTGCCCAGTTTTGTTTTTATTCCACATTTGTAGGCTTCATGTTTCTGTCAGCAAGGAGGAGGGGGAGGGGGTGTACTGGTGGTGCCATTAGCAGTTATGTTTCCTTCTTATACAGTGATCCTCGTTTATGGACGATGGTACAAGGCCTTATCATTTTTTGTTTGGCGCATGGCTGAAGTTTCCTTGCTTAGGCTCGCTTGAACGCCATGAGATTGATCTCGAAGAATCGCGCTCGCACGCGTGGCCAATTGTATCATGCTTGAGATTATCAGCAACAATGTAAAGGCGTTATCTTGGAAGTTCAAAGATCTATACGTTGAACCCATTCAGGCGATATGAACGCAATCGTGCACACAGCGAAATCGCAGTTTTTTTTTTATCATGCCACATATAGCAGTGCAATTTTTGTTTCAGCCGAATTTAGCGCGCGCCATTCATATTGCCATTCGACTGCTTTTTCGTGCTTGCTAGTAAACGCAATATATAAATGCTGCATAGAACATGATGATGATGATGATGGATTGTTATGGCGCCAGGGCATCTGTGGCCAAAGAGCGCCATGGCACAAGGTTGTTTCTTCTACTCAAGGTGGGGTCAAGGACCCATTTCCCAAGCATTTCACCCTAAATAAGCCAAACGTCAGACCTGCAGAAAGCTTGTACCTACTGTATCACCGGTGGGTACCCGGCGTCACTAGGGATCGAGCCCCGCACATTCAGCATGCGAAGCGGATGCTCAGACCACTAGGCAACCGCTGCGGTCCTATGCAGAACATTGCCAATAGCCCGTCCTCTGCCATTTTCGTTCAGATAGACTTTTCCACCAAAACGAAGAGAAGCAACACAAGCACAGCAGAGCGACAGCCTTCGCTGAGTCCAACGTTACGTAGCAAGTTTCTTAGTCTCTGGGGTCATGAGGACCTTCGGGACAGGAAATGATTCCAAGCTCCCTTGTGTGCTTTTCTGACAAATACTGGTATTCCGTTTCTAAAATCTGCAACCATATATAGAGCTCGTAGAAAATTTTATATCTGCGTGCAAAAAATTGCCCGGCGGTGGTTTGCATAACATAACCAACCGACTGACCTGCCGCGGTGACTCAGTGGTTAGGGCGCTCGGCTACTGATCCGGAGTTACCGGGCTCGAACCCGACCGCGGCGGCTGTGTTTTTATGGAGGCAAAACGCTAAGGCGCCCGTCTGCTGTGCGATGTCAGTGCACGTTAAAGACCCCCAGGTGGTCGAAATTATTATTCCGTAGCCCTCCACTACGGCATCTCTCTCTTACTTTCTTCTTTCACTCCCTCCTTTATCCCTTCCCTTACGGCGCGGTTCAGGTGTCCAACTATATATGAGACAGATCTGTGCCATTTCCTTTCCCCAAAAACCAATTATTATTATTAACTAACCGACTGACTTTGCTGAGACTTGGGGTGTAAAATTCAGGCAGAAAATTATTTGTCTTTAATCTCAATGGCGAGCACCAAAGGGGTAAATGGAGCGCTGCAGACGACCCAATGACCGCCAATTGGGCAGGTCACCACAATGCACTCTAAACACGAATACGCCTATATGGGACTAAAGAGGGAGTGAGCTGTCTTCTTGCGCTGCCTTCCGGGAACAGGGCATGCTGCCCATGTCCCAGACTAGGTTTCGATCAATAAATTTACGGAATGTTTACTCTTGGAAAAAGAGACACATTCCAACTGCGAATCATAGTAACTTGATGAAGTCAGCAACTGATGCAGACTTTTAAATACGGCCCCGGTGGTCTTGAGGTTAGCAAACAAAGGTGACCGAAAGCTCAGTTAAAATCTTTGTAACTACATGCTAGAACTTGGCATGTTTTGCAGAGGAAACTTGATCCCGTTGCCAACCGAAGGCATTTCGCATTTTTAGCGAAACCCTGCTTCTAAAAGAGAGTGCGTTGGAGACTACTTGCTCCCTTTTTACTCCTGTATGAGCTAACTCGTGTTTAGAGTGTGGCGTCAGCTGGCGACTGCACGCTACTCCCGAGTGACGACACTCTTATCTGCACACGCGGCGGCTTTCAAGATTATCCTGTACATCACAGGCTGGCAGGGTATATTCTGGATCTCTGATAATGAACAGGGACTTCTTCGGTTGTGTCTTGGATCGTTGTGTGCACCGTGCTTCTTTCAGTATATTCGCCTCGACATAGGAGTGGTAGCCCGACAACCGTCCACACCACCGATTTGCTATTTTTATTGTGTGTCCCAGCATGATGCACTGAGTGGCTTGCCCTCAAACATTCATCACAGTGATGTTCTGCCCGTTGTCACTACTGCATGCAAATATTAAACCACTGAAGGACAGCTCCCGTGGGTATATAATTCTGTGATTCTATCACTCAAGCGTGCATCATTGATTTTCTAATCGTGATGATTAGATTCTAATGCGGAAAGGATTTATTGGCCGTAGATGGCCAATCAATCAATCAATCAATCAATCAGGTTATAGAAATGCGCAGAATATAACCAACCTCTATATATAGCCTTCATAGACTACGAGAAAGCATTTGACTTACAGAAAGATAGAGAGAAACCCTTTAATGAAAAAGCAGAGAGTTTAGCCGACGTTTAAAAATCACTGGCATGCTACTCTGCGTGGGGAAGGGAATTTGGGAGATAAAGACGGAAGGTGAGGAGTGCGGGAAAGGTTAAATTAGAGAAAGAAATAAAAAACGGGGAGAACACAAAATGCGGGCATTAAATGTCTACTAAAGGGCATCGGCAAGAAATGATGTAACATATGAAGTGGTGAAGTGCGTAGTCTAATAAATGGGCTAGCAAAGCTCTCTGCGAAAATAATGCATGAGGGAAACATGATAGATAACATTAGAGCTTGCCGAGATGTCCAATTTTCAGTAAATGCGCCAAACAAAAAATGCATTGCATGTCTCTGTTGCCTAGGGTAGGCTAAAGGACCTAGCACTCTCCATTGTAAGAGGCACTGGGTAAGCTTTTCTATGCACTGTTCGTAGTACGCACGCTCGTCAGCACATGCAGGGCACTCAAGCAGGATATGTTCGAGAGTTTCGTTCGAGCAGCAGCTGTCACAAAGCGGACTGTTCGTTTGACTGAAACGATATCGCAAGCCGTTTGTAAATGCAGAGTTCAAGCGGAGTCGGTGATAAAGAGTTTCCCGGTGGCGAGGAATTCTGGGTTGGAGTCTTGATCTGGGATGTGGGTCGACTGAGTAAAGAAACTGGTAGTCATATGTCGGCAAGCTAAAGCGCGGATATATTTCTTCTGAAGCAAATATTTTAGCCATTTGGGATGCATCAGATTTTCTTAGATTTGACTCAGTCCAAACCTCAGTAGCCGTGCCGGCATTGCGGAACCAGGGTTTTGATGAGCCTTATGTAAAAATGCTGGAAGATATCTATAACAGCTGACCAATGACATCATCCATAAATTCAGCAGTAAAATTCCAATATGGGCAGGTGTCAGGCAGGGAGACACAATCTCGCCAATGCTATCCACCACCTGTTCACAGAATAGGTAACAGTTGGGGATAAGAGTTAATGGAGTATACCTAAATAATCTACGAGGCGTTGATGACATTGCCTTACTGAGTCACTCAGGAGATGAACTTCAAATCATGATCAATGACTTAGACAGACAGAGCAGTAGGGTGTGTCTAAAAATTAACATGCAGAAAACCAAAGTAATGTTCAACAGTCTAGCAAGGGAACAGCAGTTCACAAATGGTAAAGAGGTGCTGGGAGTCTTAAGAGAATATGCCTACTTAGGGGAAGTAATAACCGCAGATCCGTGTCACGAGAATAGAATAACTAGAAGAATAAGAATGGGGTGGAGCGCATTTTGCAGGTTTTCTCATATTATGAATGTCAGTTTACCAATACACCCTCAAGAGCAAAGCTTATAACAGCTGTATCTTGCCGGTACTCACCTGTGGGGCAGAAATGTGGAGGGTAACAAAAAGGGTTCAGCTTGAATTTAGTACAACACAGCGAGGCGTGGAAAGAAAAATGATAGGCCTAACGTTAAGAGGCACGAAGACGGCACAGTGGGCGAGGAAATAAATGAGATTTAATGACATACTAGTCCTCGGCAGAGCATGTACTGCGAAGGTAGAATAACCGATGGTCCTTAAGAGTAACGTAGTGGATTCCAAGAGAAGGCAAGCGTAGCAGGGGGCGGCAGAAGGTCAGGTGGGCGGATGAGATCAGGAAGTTTGAAGGCATAGGGTGGCCGCAGCTGGCCCAAAAGAAGTTTAATTTGAGAGATATGCGAGAGGCCACTGTCCAGCAGTGGATGCAGTTAGGCCGACGGTGATGATAATGATGATGAATTATGGTCACCAAACATGTCCAAGCTTTAATTCAATTATAGGTTTCAATACATTAACCAGCAGTGCGGCCCAACAAGCCTAACCTTTGATTAATGGTTCATTAAGTTTTACTCATCAAAAAACCCGGATCTCTACTCCGACAAACTCAAACGAAGAGAATATACCTCTGCGGCAGCACACAGTTTATTGTTCCCCAAACACTCAACCACCAACCCTTAAACAGTACAACAAGTTACCATCCCCCTTATATATGTGTAGGACTCACCCAAATCAATAACGTAATCGGCAGAATTAGGAAGCAAAACCTCTTCCTGCCTTAGGACCGGCGTGGCAGACTGGCAACAACTTTGGCAAACAAGGTGCTTTAGCTAAATGCATAACAGAAGAACCACACTACATAGAGTAAAAAAAGAACGTTAAACGTCCCCAGATATTGGGACCATCAAAATACCAATAATTAAATGACGTTTATTTCTTTAAACGCAGCAGTCTAGAAACTCCAGTGCGTTTGTAACGCAGAATGCTCGACCGATTTCCACATGGGAAAGAACCGCAGTATGTTGGCGACGGCTCACATTAGGCGCCAGTGACACGCACAAACACACACACACACACACACACACCGCTGCAAGAAAGTGCGGTCCCCGACTCCATCAGCCTCGGCCGTTTGCCGCGCCTGGCTCGACGCAAGCAAGTACACATACCCCCAGGATCGCGATAGCACGAGCAGCACGCGCTCGCCCTCAGTGGAGGCGAGGCTCGTAATTTCGGGCTCATCAGACGCAGCAGCTCTTTGCCACTTCGGCCCATCGACGGCACACCACGCGAATGCTGAAGGTCGGGGCCGTGGCGTCCGTATACGTCATCCCGCCAAACGGGCTCGCCTCCCGCCGTCGCCCTCGAGACCCTACGCTCTTCTGGAACACGCCGAAGAAAGGGAGGAGGGGCGGTGGCTCCGAAGAAAGCCGTGCCAGAGGATGGCTGCGCGAGTCAGGATGCAAATCAGCAGCCTCCCGCTCGCGCGCTCGGTCTCGAAGAAGAGCTCGTTAGGGTCTTGCCGAGAGACCGAGAGAGCGCCGGCATGCACGCGAACCACACGCGCCGCGCGATAGCCTCCACAAGGCTATCGCGCGGCGCCCAAAGAACTCCGCTGCTGCGGGGGCACTCGCTTGCCGCCCCTCTTCTTCTAGTTTTGTCTCTCATCAGCTTTTCACTTTCTTTCTCTCTATTTGCGCCCTCATCTGCTTTCTTCCAGGGCGTGGTGTATGTAGCGAGGCGTATTCTATTCTGGTTAACCGCCCGTCTGACTAGCGTTTGTTCTTTTGTTCTTCCCTTCTAGAAGAAAGAAAGACAAAGAAAAAAGCTCTTTGTGATTCCTTTTTAAAAGAGTAGCGCCGCTAAGAGCTCCCTAGCCGGCTTCTCTGTATATAGACCCCCGAAGCCGCGCGGTTCTTTGATGTGCTGTGCGGAGCGTGCACTGGGCAGAGTTTTAAATTGCGCCTTTCCGCCGCAGGCCGGCTTTCGCCGGCTTTCGAAAGGGCTGTGCAAGGAAGTTAGCGTGCAGTTAAACAGTTTATTCGCAATTACACGCGACATGAAGGCTAGCAGGTTGTTCGTATTTTTGGCTTCGCTAAACCAGGAATAACATTACTATATTTTTAACGCTGAACAAAAAGCGGACACGTACATCGCTGCACGCCTGGTACGCAGCGCTGCCTTGACATCCAATGTTTTCTTTGTTGTGCTGTCACGTTCAGAGCTAAATCTCAATTTGCATGCTCGGGGTGACCCGTTGGCTGTGTTTACGCATTTTAAGCAGGGAAAATCGGGCGCCGGTTCTTCAGGTGCAGCTGTTTGTGAAAAAGTTGACAGAAAAGGGACGTCACAAATTTTTAGCGTAGTTTCACAATTTTTCCTTGTTCTGAATTCTTCTTGGCAAGAATCGCAAAACGCTTCATTATCTTTACAACTAAAGTGCAAGGGACGAAATTTTCACTTTCCGTTTTATTTACATGGTGTTTAAAAAGAGTGTGCACATACCCAATAATTCCGGACAAAAACATTTTCTGAAGGGTAAGGGTTTATGAACGCAGTATTTTTTTCATACATTGTAAAATTTCATTAAAACGATTAATATATCCGCAAATCGGCCATCGGCAGGCTAGAATTCTTTTTCCTATTAGCGTTTTTGCTATCGTCAAGAACGTTCCCCATTGATATTCTATGGCAGACATAACTGCTCATAGCGAGCGATGGTAAAACTTAAAAAAATAAAGATCTTGTTACACATCAGAAGAATGGGCCATTACCTTCAATATTTTCATAACAATATCTTACAACTTTGCAATAAACGAAATTTTCCTGCTATAATGCTGGACATGATTCATTACAATTTTTTTTTAATTCTCTGCATAACCCAAGCAGAGCGGTGCATGGTCAGCACTGCTCTGATAGCGTTGGAAACGGTGGATGCGAAAAGGTACGAAAGTGGCTGTCGAATTTCGATGGAGGCGAAATTCCAGAGGCCCGGATACTGTGCGATGTCAGTGAACGTTAAAGAGCCCCAAGTGGTTTTAATTTCCGAAGCCCTTCTCTACGGCGTCCCTCATAGCCTCTGAGTCGCTGTGGGGCGTCAAACCACCATAAACCAAACCAAACCAGTGTATATGTGTTTAAAAAGCGAGGGAGGGGTTGGGAGGGGTGACTGCCAGTACTGGTTTACTGGGTGGCTGTTACAACTGTTATATCACCACCTTTACTTTGTACTGTCTGCTAGCGATTGAGCGCGAACCATTCACGTAACACACTGGTGCAAAAGTTTCAGCTGGCTTCAAAAAGAAAGAAAAATTGGAGGCTTATCAAGGTTAAGCCCAGTGGATGCGAAGCATGTTAAGCAGCTGCCTCAGTGTGGATGGGGCTAAGTAACGGAGACGTGGTTTTAGGTTAATCGTCGTACTTTATTCTTTGCAGCCCGACAAACACACTCTTATGGTCCGTAAATGCATGACTCTTGGTTTGCACGTCACTTATTCTGTATTGTCTTTGAGCATTTCTACACAACAGCAAGTCTAAACTGTTTCCCCACTGAGTCTTCAGCGTCCTTAGCGTTTGGAGGCATCTTGACCGCATACACGCCCGGCGCAAAGAAGCTGGCGCGGTTGCGGGCACAGAGACTGACGCGACGGCGGGCGCGCGCCGCTTCATCCCTGGCGTGACGTCACATATCACGTGATGCAGCGATGGTGGCGCCACCGCCGCGTCGCGCGCGACGGCGCGAACCGAAGCGTGGAGGCCTCCGCCGGGCGACGTCCGACGGCGCGATATGAGGCTCCATCTGCAGCCGGTGTGACGTCATCACGTGACGTCACATCATGTGATCTCACTTCAGGGTCAATGGTGGCCACCGCCGGGAGGCGACCGACGGCGCGATATGAGGCCCCATCTGCAGCCTGTGTGACGTCATCACGTCATGTCACGTGACCCCACTTCAGGGTCAATGGTGGCCACCGCCGGGCGTCGCGCGAAGGCCCGAAACCTACGTTAATATGCTTCGCATAAAAAGAAGAAACCGAAATCATTGACGTTGAAGCGACGCACAAACGCCAGAGTGTCACTGCCGTGGCTGGCCTGTTTGTTGCGTCCTGCGGCTTCGGCTTCGCGGGCCGCGCACTTCCTGACACCGGTGGCGTTGTTTCAAAAACCTTCTTGGCGTCGTGCGTTTGCAGATTAGGATCGCCTCACTGTTGACACTCATTTCGCTTCGCTTCACTTTTTTGTTTCTTTTTTTTGAGGAAAAGAAATGGCGTACTCACGGTCCACTGCTCGGTGGGAGCCGTAACCGCGCCGTAAGGAAAGGGAGAAAGTAAAGAGTGAAAGAAGAAAGGAAGAAAGAGGTGCCGTAGTGAAGGGCTCCGGGTTAATGTGGACCGCCTGAAGATATTTAGCGTGCGATGACATCGGACGGCACACAGGCGTCTTTTGCGTTTGAAAGAAAAAAAAGAGTGGCTTTTGACGAATAGAAATGACACAGTAGGGCCATTTTTTTTACCTACACTACACTAGTGTAGCCAGCGTAGCATGGGTCCATTTTTTTACCAGTGTAAAAAAAGTGTAGCTCCGCCCACCTACACGAACAAATTTCTTTTACGCGTAGTGTAGCACGATAACTGCACTTTTTACACCGCTTTCTTTGGAGGCGTAGGCTAGCAAACGAAAAAAGAAGGCCCGCGTTTCAAACGTGGTTAGGGCGCTCGACTACTGATCCGGAGTTCCCGGATTCGAACCCGACCGCGGCGGCTGCGTTTTTATGGAGGCAAAACGCTAAGGCGCCCGTGTGCTGTGCGATGTCAGCGCACGTTAAAGATCCCCAGGTGGTCGAAATTATTCCGGAGCCCTCCACTACGGCACCTCTCTCTTCCTTTCTTCTTTCACTCCCTCCTTTACCCTTCCCTTACGGCGCGGTTCAGGTGTCCAACGATATATGAGACAGATACTGCGCCATTTCTTTTCCCCCCAAAAACCAATTATTTCAAACGCACAACGCCATTTTGTGACTGTAAATGTCGCGGGCGATTGCAGCGCAGCCTCGAAAGTCTGTGAAGTTCGTCCGCCTGGACGACGGCAGCGTTATGGCGGTGCACCCACGAGAGGACATTTGCAACCTTACCTTCTACGAAGATAAAAACTGCTTACACGTCTGAATGTGCGTATTTTAGTCTGCCGAGCGCTACTTCGCGTTTAGGTAAGCCGCGTTCGTTCCGTTGGTATCGGCGCTGAGCGACCCACGCGAAAAAATGTATTTTGCGTACATGGTCATCAGCGTATCTGTGTATGTTAGTGCGAATTAAGCTCCCTACGCATACAATATCGTCTTTAACGTCTGTGTATTGATACGGCAACGCCTTAAAGCGGTCGGTCAGGCCCCTGGCTGAGAGCCGAGGAACAGCCATCGAAAGTCGCACCCTATATGCCGCGGAACGCCGGCTTCAACGCGGCGCATAACGCTGTTCCCCTAGTCACGACAGAATCATGGATGCTTTGTATTTCGCACGAGGAACGCGTCGCCGACCCTTCTTCCAACGATGAACTTACTGTGCAAGAAATTTAGCGACAATTGCGTGATGTGCTCCATGCATCGGCTGAGCAGACGATACAACTTGGTGTGTTGCGCTCCATTTGAGGGGTTAAAAAAATGCCCATTGCATTTATTTACTTATAAACGCCATTCAAAAACGTTTTGCAGTATATATTTCTTTATCTCATCTTGTAATATATTACGACGACCCAAACATTCAGAGTTTGTCGTCTGCTCCCGAGGACGGCGACGATCGGTATCACGCTATTGCCTGACGCTCGTGCAGACGGGTGCGGCGCCTTTACGTCATAGCTTTAGCCACGCCCTCCACTCGCCTACACGAGCCTGCACGAAGTGTAGTTCAGTGCAGGTTAAAAAATTAATGTGGATTAGCTCAGCTAATCCAGGATATACAAAGCAAAAGATATCGGCGTTCACTGTGTTCATTGGCGTTGGCGTTGACAATGTTCTAGACGGCGATGGCTTTGAGCAAAGGAAGGGCGCATAACTGGCTCCCTGGATATGCGGACGCCTCATTCGTACTTTGACACATGTGGTGGTGGTGAGAGAGAGATGTGGCCTGAATGCAGTAGCGCTGACAGCGTTGTGGCTGACATGCGGCACTGCAGCAATAGCTTGGCCGCAGCGTTCATTTGGTGATCAATCTCTCGCGATCAACCATTAACTGCATGCCACCTCCTAGGGTGGCAGGGAGGGCATGCTGCCTATCCAGTGTGCGGAACGCAATCAAAGCAGGCTTTTGCAGTTGGACACTAACGCCACCTACATGTAAGCGAGATTGGGGACTCCACTGACCCATGGAGCCGGTTGTGCGCCTTTCCTTTCGTGAAAGTGAACGGCCTTTGCGAAGTTGTCAGCCCCAATGAACTCTATGAACTCCGTCGGCTCACTTGTTTTGTTTGGTTTTTGAGGAAAGGGAATGACACAGTAACCGTCTCACATATCTCGGTGGACACCCGAACCGCGCCGTAAAGGAAGGGATAAGGGAGGGAGGGAAAGAAGAAAGAGAAAACTGAAAATTGAAGGTTGGATTTTCAGGAAAGGCGCGGGAAGGCGCGCGTTATGACGTCATGTGCCTCCTCGGAGCACCGCCAAAGCGAAATCGCAAGTTTGCGGCCATAAAAACGCAGCCGCCGCGGTCGGGTTCGAACCCCGGAACTCCGGATCAGTAGTCGAGTGCCCTAACCTCGACTACTGATCCGGAGTTCCCGGGTTCGAACCCGACCGCGGCGGCTGCGTTTTTATGGAGGAAAAACGCTAAGGCGCCCGTGTGCTGTGCGATGTCAGTGCACGTTAAAGATCCCCAGGTGGTCGAAATTATTCCGGAGCCCTCCACTACGGCACCTCTCTCTTCCTTTCTTCTTTCATTCCCTCCTTTACCCTTCCCTTACGGCGCGGCTCAGGTGTCCAACGATATATGAGACAGATACTGTGCCATTTCCTTTCCCCAAAAAACCAATTATTAATTATTAAGTTTGCGGCCATTAAACCTTTCGCTTTAAAAAATAGCCCTATTCCCTGCCTCGCACATCTCGGTGGACACCCGAACCGCGCCGTAGGGGAGGGATAATGGAGGGAGTGAGAGAAGCAAGGAAAAAAGAGCTACTGTAGTGGAGGGCTCCGGAATAATTTCGACCACCTGGGGATCTTTAACGTGCGCTGGCATCACAGGGCACGTGGTTTGATTGGTTTTTGAGGAAAGGAAATGGCGCAGTAACTGGCACATATCTCGATGGACACCCGAACTGCGCCGTAAGCGAAGGGATAAAAGAGGGAGTGAGAGAGAGAAAGGAATTTTAATGAGGAAACGAGGAGAGGTCGGCCGGTGGTAACATGACCCTGGCCTGCTAATCCACACTGAAGAAAGGGAAGGGGAGGAAAGAGCGAATGAAGGTTGATGATGGCATCCTACAAAGAGATTCATGGGGTGATGTCCACACACACACACACACACACACACACACACACACACACACACACACACACACACACACACACACACACACACACACACACACACACACACACCACACCACACACACCACACACCACACCACACACACGCACACGCACACACACACACACACACAGCACACACACTGACAACTCATCATAGACTCACTTGACACACACACGTGTCAACACATATTGGAGTAGGGGCTCCATGAGAACACAAATGTGCACTCTCACGCATATCAGACCGTAAAACATGTAAACCATGTAAACCGTGTAGGCAGTGCACGGGCGGTCACAAACGGGTATCCAGGCCTGTTTCACATAAAAACTTGAGCACGGCCTTCATCACACACCACCAATCAGCACGTTTCACCCTGGCGCCTAGAAGAGTTTCTTCAAAGAGAGGGCGAATGTCCAGTTGTCTAACGGTCGCTTCCAGCGATCTCCTTTCATTAGTGTAATTCGGGCACTCGCAAAGAAGGTGTCCAATAAATAGTCTCTGGAGTGTGGCACTGTACGCAATTTGGGTTAGTTTCTGTTCCGATCTTGTGAAGGTAATGTTTGGTGTGGGCAACGCCAAGCCGTAACTGGTGGAAAAAGTCCCTTGACGACGTATTACCCTAGATGGCAGATGAAAACGTGAGCCGGCGTCAAGCTTAGAGATGCGGTCCTTTTGATGGCCCACATTTTTCCAGTTCAAATGCATTGCGGCTTGCATTAAATGCGCCAGCAAGGCTCCAATGCCCGATCCGGAAAAAGGCTATTTCAATGAAAGCACCATCATCATGTGCTAGCCGAGCCTCGGCATCAGCACGCTCGTTTCCCGCTATGCTGCAATGACTCGGTATCCACTGAAGCTTTATGATATGGTGGCGGTAAAAAAGCCTCAGATAACAAAAGCACAATCTGTTGAACCAGCTGCTCGCATGTCCTCCGTTTAACGTAAGTTTGTATGACCTACAATGCCGTTCTCGAGTCGCAGAATATAGTCCATTGGTGCACTGAATGGTCACCAATAAAACGGAAGGCCTCTCATATGGCTGCCAATTCGGTTCCCGTCGATGGCGTTTTATGCATTAGCTTGAAATGGGGACATAAGGCATTTCCTGGCACTGTCACAGCTGCAGCTGATGAGGTGGTCGTCACGGATCCGTCCACAAAAACATGCCGGGAGTCGCCATATATAGATGCAATGTAGGACAGCGCCAGCTGTTTCAGACCGGCGGTTGGGATGCGCGTCTTCTTTGTTATCCCTGGGATGAATGTACGTATATACGGTTTCAGTACTGCCCAAAGTGGCACCTCCGCAATCTGGTGTGGCATGTAGTTCGTAGGCACCGCATTGCACTGCATCCGGAGGGCTTTGGTAAAGGCTGAATCTGGACGCACAGTGCAAATATTGGTCACGGGGTGATGACGACTTCTGGTCAGATGTCGCAAATGCACACGAAGTGGCTCCTGTTGAAAATAAATTCGTCCTGGGCAGGCGCGGGCCTCGTAAAATGTGCCCCATGTAGGGGTTTTTCATGGCAAACCCGAACATACTCTTAAAGCACGAGCCTGTGCGCTTTCAAGCGCACGCAGGCCGGATATTCTGACACCCCAGAGAACGGGTGCACTGTATCTGAGATGAGAAGACCGACTACCAGTGCCTGGTAAACGTGAAGTAATGATCGCTCAGAGGGGCCCCAGGATTTCCCTGTCATACACCGCACAATGCTTGAAAAGCTGTCCAGTTTTCTCTTGAGCAAAGAAAGGTGCTTCGCCCAGGACAGATCACGGTCTATTGTAACACCGGAGCCACCGCGGCGGCTGAGTGGTTGTGGCGCTCGGCTGCTGGCCCGAAAGACGCGGGTTCGATCCCGGCAGCGGCGGTCGAATTTTGATGGAGGCGAAATTCTAGAGGCCCGTGTGCTGTGAGATGTCAGTGCACGTTAAAGAACCCCTGGTGGTAGAAATTTCCGGAGCCCTTCACTATGGCGTCCCTCATAGCCTGAGTCGCTTTGGGACGTTAAACCCCCATAAACCAAACCATAAGCCAAACCTATCGTAACACCTAATAATTTGTGATGTGTTACGTACGGGACAAATTTCCCGTTGATTGTGACCGGCTACCACGCCATTAACTTGCTTGTGAAAGCCAAAATTACGCTTTTAGTCGGTGAAAGTTCAAGCCCCTGACGGCGTAAGTATGCAGACGCAATGGAAACCGAACGCTGCAACCTTGCTTGCACTTGGGGACGCGTGATACTTGATGTTTATATGAAAATATTGTCCGCGTAGGCGGATATCAAAACAGTGTTCGGTAGTTGTTTGAAAAGGCCGATGAGCACGAGATTAAACAACGTTGGACTGAGCACTCCTCCCTGAGAAATACCACGAGCAACATGATGATCTGCTGTGTCTCCTTGAAGTGTCTCCATGTAGACTGTCCGGTTTGTCGAATAGCTTGCAATCCAATTGTGCAGCCGTCCACCTATACCACATTCATCGAGTGAATTTGGTACTGCATCGTGCTGAACATTATCTAATGCGCCCTTGCTGTCGAGGAAAAGAGCAGCAGTCAACCTGTGACGGCGTTTTTCATGTGGTACTGTCGACACAAGATCAATTACACTGTCGATGGGACCAGCCTTTGCGGGAACCCCTCACTGTGGAAGGGTATAGTCCACGTTTTTCAAAGAACCACTCTAGATGGGTTAACACCATACGCTCCATCGTCTTGCCAATACTACTTGTAAGAGCTACTGCTCTGTAGGATGTAAAGTCTAGTGGCGATTTTCCTGGTTTCAGCAAGCCCACAATGCGGCTTCTTTTCCACTGCTGCAGAACAGTGGCAGAGGCCCAAGACTTGTTGAACAAGGTTAAGAGGGCTTCTGTTACCTATATGGCCCCAGATGATGAAGCGCGCTGTATGTGATTCTATCAGGTCCTGAGGACGAATGATGAGTACAAAAAGAAAGCGCTGCTCAGTTCTTCAATTGTGAAGGGAATGTCCAGGCGATCGTCCATTGCAGGAGGATCACATTGATGCTCTTCAGATGAAGAAGCGCTTCGGGCAATTCTCGAACAGATATCCTCCGCAACCTCTAGGTCTTGCCGAAGAGAGGGAGTGAAAAGAGAAAGGAAGAAAGAGGTGCCGTAGTGGAGGGCTCCGGAATAATGTCGGCCACCTGGGGATCTTTAACGTGGAGTGACGTCGCACAGCACACGGGTGCCTTTTGCGTTTCACCTCCATCGAAACGCGGCCGCCACGGCCGGGTTCGAACCTGAGTACGGCGGCTCAGTAGCCGAGCATCCTAACCACTGAGCCACCGCGGCGGATCCGCTTCAGGGGCACGCAACGTTGGATATTCACTGTGTTTGCGCTCTCGTTCGCGGCGATATTCTTAAAGATCATCCGAACCAGCTTCGGGCAACCCATCTTCTCTCACACGTGACGAGCTCCTTAATGACGCCACCCTCACTAGCCAAGCTCCAAAGATCGCCATGACCCTCTGGCGTCAGTGAAAATCCCACGTGCGAACCTCATGAAAGTGTTCACAGTAAAATTTATTTATTTTAAGCTGCAGACCGTGCACAGGTCTAAGCAGGGCGGCAGAAAAGGCAAACAAAATAAACAAAGTACAAAAAACAACAATCTGTCACAAAAAGCAATAAGCATTACATCAATCAGTTGTCCCAGGAGAATGAATCCTTGAATACTGCGTTTTTATGGAGGCAAAACGCTAAGGCGCCCTTGTGCTGTGCGATGTCAGTGCACGTTAAAGATCCCCAGGTGGTCGAAATTATTCCGGAGCCCTTCACTACGGCATCTCTTTCTTCCTTTCGTCTTTCACTCCCTCCTTTATCCCTTCCCTTACGGTGCGGTTCGAGTGCCCAAAGATATATGAGAAAGATACTGCGCCATTTCCTTTCCCCAAAAAACCAATAATTATTATTACTTGAATGAATCGGTTCGTCCAAAATATTGGAGAGAGTTTAGAGAATCATCTGTCCGGTAGTAGCCGCAGCCTTCCTGATGATGGTGATTAGTGACGTCCTTCGGTACAGACACTAGGCAGGGGGAAAAACGATATGTCTGAATAAGAAAGCACTCGGCCGTTTTTGGCTTACAGCGCTTAACTGACAATCGCGTTGACTTAACTCTCGACTTTTGCGCGGGACAGCTCGTTCAACAGAAAAAAAAATTCCGCTTCTTCGCGTGTTGCAGCTTCCGTGGACCCGTCTGTGTACGGCCAATGTTTGACATTCGTTCCTCTCCTAGTGCTGCGAGAAGAAAAAAGAAAACACCAAAATCTGGCCAACGTCTCAGAATATGCCTCGCCCGAAGTCAACAGCGCTGGCGTCGTGGAACGGACGCGAAACACAAAAAGACGCAAGGCGCGCAAGCGCCTCTCGAATGACTGCGCCCTCGCGGTTTTCGACGCCGCCTTCCCTATTTCCTTGCCTGCCAGTGAAAATGAAAAACTGAAAAAAGAAAAATGAAAGTTCTATCCTCCTCTAGGAAAACCGACGCCCTTCCTTCGCCGAAGAGGCTCCGCGCGCGCTCCAAGGGCCCGTCGTCTCCCGCGTCCCGTTCAATAGCTTCCTGTTTACATTGAAGAGCGTCGCTTTGTAGCGAAGAGATGCGCATCTCTACTCGTCTCGTTTCAGTTTCGCCGGAAAAGTTACGCTCTGCGTCCTTTTTTTTTCCCTTTTTTCCCCAGTTTCTGCCTCCTTTTGTTGTTGTCCCAGACAAGAGGCTCCTCCTCCCTGCCACGTCCTCCCACCCACAAACAAAGCCCGGTATAGGAAAGCGCCGCGCGCCCCCCTCAACAAGTTCCGCTTGAGCTCCCAAATGCGCGGCCCTCGAAACGAGCGTTGGTGCATCGATCTCGTATCTACAGTAGCGCGCCGGTCGAACGCTGAGGAGCGGGCCCATATACTATAAGAGGTCCTCCTCTCGTCCAGCATTCCTGGCCGATATACGTGAGCGCTTCGAGGCGCGTGAACGCGATCTCGTGTGTGTGCGCAGTACGTGATCGGCGGACGGGGCTCCCGCACGCTGCGTGCGGATAATAATGCTTTCCCGGATATCGCCCTCTTGCGTTCTGTTTCCAGTGCCCCCATCCCTGTCCGAGTTTGGCTCTTCGAGGAAACGATAACGGTCGAAAGCAAGCGATTACGTGAGAGATCGCTCGAGCCTCTACGTGTGTTACTCCTGGCACACGTCTGTGCGTGTGTGTTGTTTGTGTGTGCGCGCGTATTTATGTATGTGTGTGTTCCATCGGGTTGGTAGACGTATTGTTTCAGTCGATGTTTGAAAATAATAATAATTGGTTTTGGGGGAAAGGAAATGGCGCAGTATGTCTGATATATCGGCGGACACCTGAACCGCGCCGAAAGGGAAGGGATAAAGGAGGGAGTGAAAGAAGAAAGGAAGAAAGAGGTGCCGTAGTGGAGGGCTCTCGAATAACTTCGACCACCTGGGGATCTTTAACGTGCACTGACATCGCACAGCACACGGGCGCGTTTGCGTTTCGTCTCCATCGAAACGCGGCCGCCGAGGTCGGGTTCGAACCCGGTTACTCCGGATCAGTGGCTGAGCGCCCTAACCACTGTTTGCCAGCTTTCACGTTTTGCAGCTGCGGAGTAATTCCGTAACACATATTTCTGCTTGTCATTCGCCATTCATTGTCATCATCATTCTCATTGCATTGACTTTGCCATCCGTTCCCTTAAGAACACGCGGCGTCGAAGAAGTTCGAATAAAGCGTAAGTATACTACCAAGAGAAGGCGCAAATCAGTAAGAAAATGAAAAAGGTGTGTGCTCAAAGCCGAGGTGCAGTTGAGGTGTCCACCGAAAGGTGAGACAGTTACTGCGCCATTTCCTTCCTCAAAGACAACTAAAGCCAAAGCCGAATACGTATCCAAACACCTCAATTTGTGTGCAAAAGACCAAAACAGCGCACCCGACAGCGCAAAGCGCATTACTTAGCCTTCGCGTTTTCGGATCACTGCCTCTTTCTATCTACCTTCTTTCACTATTTCCTTCATCCTTTTCCTCAGAGCGCAGAGGAAATGTCAGCCGAGAGTGAGACAGTTATTGCCTCCTTGCCTTCTCGTTTTCGAATCTCTGCAAACAGGCGGCAGTTAGGGCAAGGCAATCGGTCCATTAACCTCCAGATTGATAGGTTAATGGTTAAGCGCAGTTAATTTCTCTAACGGTCGCAAATTAGTCCAACCGCGCCAGCCAAATTTCTGGCACCCTTCAAGCTGTGCGTGAACTTATTTGCGGAAGGTCCTTCTGCTCAGGCAACTGCCAACCCCGGCTGTAGCAAGATAATGAAAGCAGATGTTTTCGTCCGCACATTCTTCGCTCAGAAAACACAATGGCAGCCGCAGGCAAAACGCAAAAGCGCCCGTTTTTTGTGTGGTGTAACTGCCCGTTAAAGAATATGGAGAGGCCGAAATGATCGTCCCAAACGTAAGGGACTAAATACTATTTACATCACCGCTGAGGCAAGCAAGAGCCGCCACTAATAATAGATTTAACCTACCGCCATGTCACAACACTTATGGTCAAAGACAATTAGAATGCAATGGTGGCCAGATATGGAATAAAGTTCCCGATGACATTAAAGTGAAGCATTTCAAAAATTTTCGCTCTTATTGAAAAACATTTTTCTTGTCTGTCCGGAATTGTGGGACTAAACACGTCTGTGTTGTGGTTTTATGCAATTGTAAACGATTTTTCGTCTTGTCTCTTGCACTGGCCTTTTTTTCGGTTTACTTATTTGCAATGGCGTGATTGTAATACTTAACGCCTTTTTGTACTTTTAGCTTGAATTTCGGTTATTTCTTTTGTGAATATCTTTTGTTTTTGACCTGTTACTAGCCGAGCTGGCTATGGGTCGAATGAAGTCTGTGTGTATTGATTTCACAAAATAAAACTTAGAGAGAAAAAACTGCTTTTTAGTCTTTTATTTTAATAAGCAAGCCAGATATCAATATTCTACAGCTTATAACTTTTTTCTTGCTATTATCTTCGTGTTTAGGCGACAGCAGAAGTTTTCAGAACAGACTTTTTTGCCGTGGAGGAATTCAGTGCGCCGTTCCTTAATGTGGGCAGAGCTTCACTGCAGACTTAAGTTGTATACAATTATAATGGTTAGAGAATTGGGAAGCAGCAGAAGTAAAAATAGATAAAATAAAAAGGTGCAATTTTTTTTCATATAAAGCACACAAAACATGAACGTCGCATTAAAATTTTCTTTGACGTCCGCAAAGCAAACATGAAATGCGGCGTAATTCAGTACACAAAAAAAAACGAAAAAAGTAAGAGGTGAAAAAAGTGGTCTTGCGCCACCTGGAATTGCTGCTAACAAATAGTTATATGCTTTTTCGTTGGAAATTGGGAAATGACTCATTGGAAAAGTGAGAGTACTCTATACCTCCTAATTACAATAGCACCGGTAGCCTGCGACTGCCGGACCTGAAGTTGCGGTATCGGGCAACTGGCAATATACAAACAGATTTTACTGCAAAATGCTTGGAGTGTCTCTTTCGGCTTTCATGTTAAAAGTTAACCAAACCGGCTGATCAAAAACTGTTGAGCGACCCTCAGCGAATCGTTTGGATTCCTTAGCATTTTCTGTCGCTGCTGATTCTACTGTAGCTAACGCCCACATATGCGGAATCAGTCATTCTCAACTTTGCACTCATAAATTGCTAGCAGCCCTCATACCACTCCTAGCGCAGTGGTGCAGCGGTTACGCGATGCGCCAGTGCCGCGGCAAGTTGCTTTCTCAAACACAGCCAGCGGTGGTTCTTGTGAGACCCAGGTCGTATTTCCCGAGCAACCTCTCGCGACCAGTCACTAATTTAACTGCGACGGTGGACAGTTTGCTTACAGTTCGGTGGGCAGGTTGCGATGACGTCAAAAGGTTCACACCGCGCATAGACCCTTCTAATGCTAAAGCATTAATAGTATGGAGCTTGACAATCTTTTCATTTTTTATTTTTTATGAACTACTAGGCATGCCTTGCCGTCGATAAGACAATGTGTTCAATTTGATTTTAATATTTTTCTGTTTCACTTGTTACAATACGTACTGTCATTTTGTTTAATGCATGCATTACAAGTACCGTTATTATCACTGTGATCACGCTACACATATGTTATTTTTTATTAATGAATCCCTTGGAAGTGACATGTACAGCATATAATCTCCTTAGGCAGCCATCATTAATTACTCTTCAACCGACGTCCCCTGAGGGATGTTTTGTATGTGGTGTCCAACAGTAAGGTGTTTCTCAGCAGAGATGTATTGGAGCGCATAAACTGTGATGATATCTACATACGCGGTTCCTATGACAAGTGTCTGCTTGTTAACGGACGCTCAAAGAACCAAGCAGCTTCAACCCCCACTATCTGATCGCATGATTCATCGCATGATCACATGATCAGAAGAGATGATGCCTCTCCTGATGCCAACACATCCATGACGCATCTGAAGCCCGTTCAGACGCTTAGGAAATCATGCAATGAGGCCCTGTACCCGCATCTACTAATAATAATTTTTCTTGCGCAAGCAATTACACCGGTTGTTCTCATTTAAGTTTGGATTAAGATATGATTATGAACTAGTTTGGCGTCTAATAAAGATGGAAAAGAGATTTACGATAAAGTACTTCCGCTTTAAGTCTTCAACGCGTATCCATTCCAGTTGAGTGACCTGCTGCTTGCTGGCCGCATGACTGAATGTAAAAAAAGAAAAGGAAAACAATATAAACTCTTTTCGTCTACACTACCTTCTTTAGCGTCCCTTTCATATAGAATATCTACCTTCCTCTGTGTGCCACTCGCTCTATGCAGCTCAACTTTTTTTTCTTCATCACTTTCGGCCGTTTCTCGCCTCATAAATTTCATCGCGATCGCGAAGGTAACGGTTGAGTAACCCAAAAAAGCCTCGTCCCTCCCTGCGCGCACAGCTTCCCTCACTTAGTCACATCCGAGGTGCATAGCAGTGGCTTGTAATATAAATACTGCGTATATGCATGGAGTGGTCTGTGGTGAAAGTATCTTAATAAAAAAGGCTGCGAACTTCAGCTCCGCCTTCTACATTAAGCCGCGGATATTTATAGATAAAAGAGGAAAGATATTAAGGAAATTAATGTAACGGCATTAGAACATACCTGCTACAAATTTCTACAATCTGCAAATTTCAGTCATTGCAGCACAACCGCCCACAAATACTCAATCAACATCAATATGCCAAGATAATTTCACTTAAACAGCTTCAAGAATCCTTTTCCGAACTATAAGTAGTCGCGTTCTTGATATATGTTTGCTTCACTGACCTATTATTTCTCGTACCTGTATGCTATCTAGATTTCAGTTATGATTGTACAAATCTACAGTTTTATTCAAATATGTATGTATGATGTATTCTTGGGTTATTTCTGATAATATTAGGAAACTAAGCTTGTTTCTGTTTACATTACTACTAAACGTTAATATTGTATAGTATCTGCTATTCTAGATCTATCCATTGTTTTTCGTAGCTATTGTTAATAACTATGTCGGCACTGTCTTGCAGACGTTGCCCTGGCCATGTCAAGCTGTGATTCAGAGCTTTTAGCCCAGATATCCTTCCAAACATCTGGTAAAATAAAATGAACTGAATTGAATTTAAATTGCTTTGTCACTCAAGAGGAGGAAAAGGAGGTGGAGAAACCTTTATTTAACCAATGGCAGATTGGTGGCCACCCTCGTCTGGCGGTGTCCTTAGTCCTGGACTCCGTTGGCTGTCGCTATCCTGCGCGCCCGCTTGATCAGCCGTTTCTGCTGCTGTAGGTCTGTGCTGGACAGAGCATCCTCCCAAGAGGAGAACGTGGGATGCAGGATGTGTGGTTGGTGCCCCGGCGGGTCGGGACATTCCCACAGGAAGTAGAAAGGTGTGGGTGTACTGCTACTGCGTGTTGGCCAGTATCCAGAGAGTAGTCCGCGATAACAGTGAGCAGTGCCTATTAGTTCCCATATGGAACGTCTAATTACTGCTGACGCAGCCAGCTTGCTTGGACGCAGAAAACGTCCGATGGAAAAGAAGCCACAGATTTAAGTCCAGAGAACATGGGCATGATTTCGGTAAGGTGCCGAAGTTCCGCAATGCCAGAGTGAACTGGAAGCATGCGCAGCGTATCTGTTTTTGTTTTTGTTTTTTCACGCTTATTACTGGTATCGATACCTTACTTCATCTTCACGGACAGATCGGGTATGTTCGTCCACGGTGTACTCTCTAGTTCTGCCGGAGTGTCACTGGAGCCACTGATTTATTACGGTGTGTAGTATGACAAGGGTACTATTGCAAAGCTTTCAAATATCAAAACTCATCTCTTCACGAGAACCGTGGCGCCTTGCAATTTTCAAGGCTTCGAAGACTGCTCTCGGCTCGGAATATGTTTCATCGTCGAAGGGTGTAATGATTACTAAACAGCGTAGTATCAGAGGCAGTAGTAACTTCCGCACCTGCCAAAGATGTGAGACAAGGCATGTTCACTTCGATCACGACAGGTCTAGCCGGAATGGCCATTGCGTCTACGAACAGGGTTGACCAAGCTATCTCAGTTGACGTGCAATAGGTTTTTACGCATGTTATGCGCAGTTTGAAACACGACATGTTTTAGTGATGGCAACCCTGCGCCATCATTTTTGTGAAGGTATAGCTTAAAAAAGTGGATGCAAGGTTGTAGCGGGGTTCATTTTCGGGGCGACGATCACGAAGCATGCGCAAAGGGTGTTTCACATGATGCGATTGTAGCCGCAGCTGCGTACGATTTCCTTCGTTTTGCGACAGAACGGCGCGTCGGTGTCGTCGCAAACCCTCAGCGACAGACTTCCAACGAGTTGGTCGCACTGACGCACCGTCGGTACGATCGTTGCGAACGGCCCAGCCGTCATAATAATAATAATAATAATAATAATAATAATAATAATAATAATAATAATAATAATAATAATAATAATAATAATAATAATAATAATAATAATAATAATAATAATAATAATAATAATAATAATAATAATAATAATAATAATAATAATAATAATAATAATAATAATAATAATAATAATAATAATAATAATTGGTTTTTAGGGAAAGGAAATGGCGCAGTATCTGTCTCATATATCGTTGGACACCTGAACCGCGCCGCAAGGGAAGGGATAAAGGAGGGAGTGAAAGAAAGGAGGAATGAGGTGCCGTAGTGGAGGGCTCCTGAATAATTTCGACCACCTGGGGAACTTTAACGTGCACTGACATCGCACAGCACACGGGCGCCTTAGCGTTTTTCCTCCATAAAAACGCAGCCGCCGCGGTCGGGTTCGAACCCGGGAACTCCGGATCAGTAGTCGAGGCCCAGCCGTCAGCGAATTGGATTTCAATAGAGGTAGGTGGTTCGCAGTTGCATATCTTTTGACGAGCGCAAAAAATGCTAAACTGTTATATCGAACATAAAGATGCATGACAGCTAAATAAAATTAGCCACACATAAAAAAACGCATAATAAGGTGTTTGACATTTATATTCGCCAGAGCATGTCTTTCCTATGAAAAGCCGCTCGCGACGCACCGATTGAAATCGCTAGCATGTGAAATAGCTGCTGCGATTGGCGTCGCCACGACACTGCGACTGGGCCGTACTTTTACCTGCGCGTCGCGCCCTGTGAATCAGCCTTAACGCGTGATGGCAGAGAGACGCGATTACAGCAAGAACTTTAAGGAAACATAGCATGCGTATCTGTGGTTGCAGGAAGGCCTTCATCGTGATGGCAGAAAAGCAGAGTAACGTTTCTGAAAGATACTTTGGCGGCGAAAATAGGTACGTTCAGTATAGGGCTGGTATAGCTGGTGGCAACAGTTGCCACTGAAGAGGTGCATATCAGACTATCTCTTGCAGCGTTCTCACCACGAGCAATCTGTACCGCCGGATGACCAAGAATCGTGCATCATTTAGATGGAGCACCGACCACATGGACTCATTGCCCATTTCATTTCAGGTTTCTCGAGGTTCCACATACTTAATTTTCTTTGCGCTCTTTACTGTGCTCGTGGTTCCCGAAGATAAAAAGAATTCCTGCTCGTCCTGCCTCACGCTCTCTGCCTGAGTGCACAGGCTGACCACATATTACTGCGTGAGCCCGCCGACTTCACAGGCTCCCCGACTCCTCACACGCTGTATCTCTCCATTAGCAGTTTTACCCAGCGCGCCCAACCGTTAACCTCCCCACCGACCTGGCCGGGCACCTCTGACCTTAATAAGCTCGGCACTGCGCTAGCTAGTGCAGGCCCTGGCGTCGTTACTCCTGTCTAAAGCACGCGCTCTCCACTTTGTATGTGCAACGTACTCCGACCCGCCTCTCCTTCTCGTGCCTTGTGCGTTAAACAGCACGCCGCTTTGCGTCTGGTTTCTTTCGTCCTCTGGCGGGATGCGCGCTTCCGTACTGGCCTGGGCAGCTCTGCTGCATAATCTGCAGAGACCGTGCTGTCGTCGTCGACCGCCCCCCTGAGCGCCTGCGTTACTAGCTTGGTTATGCCCGAACCAGCAAGCTTTAATATATACACTCAGTTACATTCCTGCTCAGCTGAGAGCGTGAAAAACATGTGACAAGAACGACAGGAATGCAAGACAGAGCGCTGACTCTGGAACGAAATTTAATTAGCGGAAGTTTTTGCTTTAAACTGACAGCGATCGCAGCGCCTTATGCTCTTGTCCGACATCTTTCACGGTGTTGGCCCAGAACGACGGAATAGCAACTGGCCCACATGAACTTACCGTTGCTTCAAGTACACAACGCACATTACTGGCCGGGTAGGTCTTGGTTAACCAGTATCGTCGATAAATGAGGAAACAACGAGCAATTAGGCTTAGCGAAGAACATTTTATTAGGGTATAGAGAAGTTATGAAAGACACAACATGCAGGTTCTTTGTCGCGTAGTTTTAGTCTGGGTGTAGCTGCACTGCTTGTTTTATATGTTGCCTAAAGTTAGGTGCCCTGCTAAGACTGACTGGAGTCAGCAACAAAAGTTAGGAGACAAGGAGAGATTTTCTTAGACGAAAATAAAAGCTGTTTGCAAGTATGTTCGTCAAAGTGATCTGGCGCAAGAAAGAAGCGAAAATTCAAAAACAAAAACAGTTGCGCTGTTTTCTAAGGGTATACTGAATGCGTAGCTGTGTTCA
The DNA here is from genome assembly GCA_030143305.2 of Amblyomma americanum. Taxonomy (NCBI): domain Eukaryota; kingdom Metazoa; phylum Arthropoda; class Arachnida; order Ixodida; family Ixodidae; genus Amblyomma; species Amblyomma americanum. The sequence continues at coordinate 9,300 of JARKHS020033208.1, read as the reverse complement.
TCTGTATTGCAGCACTTAGTCCGCTCTGCGGACCGTCCCGAACTCGAACAAGAAAAGGCGAGGATGGTAGCGAAAAGCCACTTTCCGGTATAGCGAAAAGTTTCGAATGGTGGTTTCGAAAAGTTTCGAAAGATTCGAAGTTTCGCGAATGGTGTTCCGCACGCTTTCGACAAGAGAGAGAGAGGGGGGGGGGGGAAGCTCTTTAATGAAAAAAAAAAGGGAATTAAGACGGCGTTTAAACGCTGGCATGCTACTCTGCGGGGAAGGGAATTGGGAGATAAAGGCGGAAGGAGAGCGGTGCGGAAAAAGTGAAATAAAAGCAAATGAAAGAAATAAAAAAGTGGGAAGATAAAACGCAGCCCTTAAACGCTTACTAAGATGTCTCAGCGAGTAATGATGTTCCATATGAAATGATGAAGTGCATAGTCAGACATATGGGCTAACAAAGTTCAGTGCGTGAAGAAAATATGAGGATAACATGCAAGGTGAAAATAGAGCTTGTCAAGGTGTCTAATGTCCTTTAAATACGCAAACAAAAAGTTCATTGCGTTCGTCGCCTGTATTAAAGCGCAGCCTAGTCTCACTGTAGTTTTCAAACAGCCTTCCAGCTCGGGCGAGTTGCTGGCGATTAATGCTTCCGAGATCGCACCAGGACAATTCACAAGAATCAAAATGAGAACTGTATTATTGATTTAGAAGGTAGTGACAAAAAGTTAAAAAGGACGACTGCAAGGGAACCTTCCTGTACAGAATAATCACGGAAAGAATTAAACAAAGCGCATCACAATAAAGCGGCGCAGAGATCAGCTCAATCCAATTTTTCTCTACGAAAAAATCGATTCTGCAGCTCTGGCCGGCTGTGCTGGTGCTCGTCCGGCATCAAGAGACGCATTTATTGCTGACGAAATCGGATTTAAAGCTGGAACATTTTTCTTCCCACCATAGCTTTCAGACCCGTGACGTCAACACCTTGAAGGATTTCGTGATCTCCGCTTGGGAGCGAACGGTGGCGCATCCTGGCGTCAGGAATCTGAGCGAAGAAAATATATATTGGCGGCGCCTTAGCTGGCTTGAGAAAACAGCTGACGGTGGCGATGCTCGTATTTATTTTGTCAGTTTTAAATGTTATAAGCGCTCCATTTTTTTTCGTGAAAGCAGCGTCTTTGTCATTAGAACCGGTAAGTTATCGACACGGGTCGACTTTAAATTAACCTCATCGCCCGTTAAACAAGCTAAGGGCTAGCGATACAGAGAAAAAGAAACACGTGGGAGAGCTGATTGAAAAGCAACGTTAATTAAGGCGGTTAAGGTTTATTTATTGACCTGCGTTAATTAAACTAAGGTTTAAAGGCTGTTACTGCCACCCTTTAGGAACGAGTGCATAATTACTGCGAAAGCGGAGCGGCTGTACCTCGCCCATGATTCGATGTCCGTTGAAGTTAAGCCCCCGACCCAAGCGAAGGTTCACCCAATGCCACCCTCGCCCCAACTTCTTACCCAGGAAAAATTCCCTCGTGTGTGTGAAGCCTCGTCATAGAGTAAAAACAGTCCCAATAGTCAAGGCATCAAGTGATCATCGATGGTAACTGTGTCCGATATCGCAAAATTGTAGCATTAGATGTTTGCAAGCTCAGCTTTCTTGGAGGAAAATTTTTGAATATTGAAATATTCTACGGTACTGTTATGAAAATATTGAACGCAATGGTCTATTCTTCTGATGTATAGCAAATTCTTTCGTTTAATGTTTTAAAGTTTTTCCATCGCTCGCATGGAGCATTTAAGACTGCCATAAAAAACCAATGCGGAGCGTTTTTCACGTTAGCAAAAAGCTAATAAAAAAAAGCTAGCCTGACGAAGGGAGATCTGCGGATATATTGGCTGCTGTAGTGAAATCTTACAATATATGAAAAAAAATTGCTTGATAAGTCATTTCCCGTTGAAAAATACTTTTATCATGAATTGCTGGGTTTGATCGTCCTGTAACTTTTTTTTTCAGTTTCACTTCAATAAGCATCAGTTGTTACTAACCGCTATTTTGTGTTTCTTTCCCCTATGCTGTACATGGTGTCGTTCCACTATTGGATAAACCCTTCTTAAGAGGAAAAAAAAAGAGAGACAAGAGATGTTTTCTTGCAAGCAGCCACTTTCCCTCTTGTTTGCTCAATTCTTCCCAACTTGTTTCAAAGCTTCAATGTTTATTCGGAAATAATTACAAACGTTATATTTATAAAATATGTGACAAAAAGAGGTCCCAAAGTTTGGCACTGTAGTGGGACCTCTATGTACAAACGCAAAAAAGAACAAATAGAACAAAAAGAACAAATAAAAAGAACAAATAGAACCAACAAAATGGACAAAATGTTCAGCTGAACATTCTTTAACTTTGTGCGTACCGTAATCTTCAACAGCGTTGGACGATTTATCGTCTGACGTCCGCTTGACCGATTAGTTTTGTAACCGGTTAATCGACTGACGTGACGTGAACGAAATGGTTCTCTAAGCGGCATCTCCTTGAAATTCTGCACCCACTACTCTGATGGCTTTTTCTCCTCTCTAGTTATCCAACCTCTGCTGCGGAACTTTATCGAGCGCATCGAATGTCCGGAAAACGCAGTGACGAAAACAGCCAGTCCGCAGCGCGAACCGAGAAAGGCAGACGACCGTTTCGCAAACTTGCCTTCGCAGACACCGTCTTATCGGCGGGTGGTGAACTCAGAAAACGCACTACACGCGAGCAAAGCTTAAATATACAACTTACAAGCGCCTCAGAGCCGAAGTGAAATGCTACATCGGTGTTAGGTTGTTGTCCTTAAGCAGAATGGATGTCCTTGCTTTGCCGTTCATCTTGCCTTGCACTGTCGGCAGTTGCACTGCAAATCTGTGCTTTAGTGCCACACTGTTTAACTCTGGAAAGAGAAAAGAAGCTCAGTGTGTCTTCTTAGAGCCTGTGCCAAGATCCCTGCAGGCATACACCGGTGTTCGTAGCTGTGATCGTCTATGGTGAAAGGATACGGAATTATTTTAGTTTTTCCGTAAGAGCACAAATATAAAAAGATATTTAGGTGCCAATCTGAGCAAAGGAGTACCGTCAAATAGTGGCGGCCACTATGGTTTCATGCGTTGAATATAAAATAATTAATCTTAAGTTTTAAATAGTCGGCTATGTTAAAATACAGCTCACTAAAACAGGAGTTGGCAACAACAGCCTGTGGTCCACAGGGTACTGTATTATTCTGCCAGCCAACCACAGGAGTGAACGAAATGAAAATTTTAGTATACGGCACTCGGTTAACCAAGTTGGAGGCAACAAAATTCTCGCGTTCATAATTTTGTACCGTTATTAGCCATTTGTTAAGATTATACAAGAAAAGTTTTAACAACGGTTGATTTTCTTGTCGCTGAGTAACAGCGTGCAGTGGTCATGAATGTTAGCGGAGCGTCTCTGGGGTCTTAAGTTGTACACGACCACAGTTACTCATTTTCAAGTTTGCGATGAGGCGCGTTCAATTTTTTTTTTCACAAATCAAAATAACTTTATTTTTCGTCCGTCTGCACAGAAATGTGTACAGCACATTATCTAGTACCAGCCGCGGTGGCTCAGTTGTTAGGGCGCTCGACTACTGATCCGGAGTTCCCGGGTTCGAACCCGACCGCGGCGGCTGCGTTTTTATGGAGGAAAAACGCTAAGGCGCCCGTGTGCTGTGCGATGTCAGTGCACGTTAAAGATCCCCAGGTGGTCGAAATTATTCCGGAGCCCTCCACTACGGCACCTCTCCTTCCTTTCTTCTTTCACTCCCTCCTTTATCCCTTCCCTTACGGCGCGGTTCAGGTGTCCAACGATATATGAGACAGATACTGCACCATTTCCTTTCCCCCAAAAAGCCAATTATTATTATTATTCATTACCTAGTTTGGTCGTGTGGTGAACCCCGTAGCGACCATCACCGACAAGTCTGTCACGTTCAGTGAGGCACAATGTCCTCTCTCTCCGCGCATTAAATCACAACGAAACTTACGTTGATTGTTGCGCTGACCGCTGCAAGGTGCCGGCCGTAAAAGTTAAGCCCCCCCCCCCGTACACGAACGGCATTTCTACTTGATGTGTCATATTCCACTGCGCTCTGAAGAATTCATAAAGAGCCCCACCCGTTTCTGCCGAGGCCGCACACCGCGCCAAAACCTGCCGAAATCGTCAACAACAAAGGAAGTCCCTGCCAAGATGAGCTGGACTACATTGAATAAACCAAGTCAGTTAATCCACCGATGATCAATTGGTGGATCAATTGACTTGGTTCTATCAAAGTAGTCCACCTCACCTTAGCAGGAACTTCCTTTGTCGTTGACGATTTCGGCAGGTTTTGGCACAGAGTGCGGTTTCGGCGGTGATCTGCTGCAGCGGTGGCTCAGTGGTTACAGCGTTCGGCTGCTGGCCCGAAAGACGCGGGTTCGATCCCTGCCACGGCGGTTTAATTTCGATGGAGGCGACATTCTAGAGGCCCGTGTACTGTGGGATATCAGTGCTCGTTAAATAACCCCAGGTAGTCGAAATTTCCGGAGCCATTCCCTACGGCGTCCCTCATAGACAGAGTCGCTTTGGAACGTTGAACCCCTCTAAACCATACACCATCCACCGATGAGTTCATTTCAACATAACCGGAATCCCCTACTCAAATGCGGGATGCCACGGGTGCTTGATAGTAATTTGATAACTTCGACAAGTCTATTGCATCCGTTCCGCCGATGCGAAAACTTACCCCACCGGTTTTGCACCGAAATTCGCATTCGTTACAAGCAGTGCAACGACGGAGGCTGGTTAGTTTAACAGGATTCAAAGGCACGTGCTGCATAACGTCGTTTTACAATGTGTTGAACTTGTGTTCTTGAAACACAGCGCGAATATGTTACTCAAGCATTTTAACGCGATAGCGTTAATGGCCCCGTGTCGCAGAAAAGCGGGTGTTTTCGTCGAGGTCGGTGGCGTTGGCAGTGAGCGAAAAATCCCAGAAGCATTACTAAATATGGGGAATCGAGCCAGGGCCTCCGGAGTGCGAGACGAGCACGCTAACCACTCCGCCACGCCAGCCTTCTTGTTTTCTTTATTGCATGGAAATACTGCTGAAAAGAAAAATCTAAGCATGCTTACGCCATAAAACACCAGGCCACCATATCCCTGAATGACCCCTCCTTCCAAAACATCAAAAGTCTGGGAGGCACACACATGCATCCCGATAGGGGAGCCAACTGGGCGGCTCGTGCAGGGCAGCATATACCACCCGCACCAAAGCGCATTGTTCAAGAAACAGATTTCGACGACCGTGGTGATTCGGCGTGACGGTTCATCATGCGGCTCTTCCAGAGACCAAATAGTCTAGTCCGCGCCACGCCAGCTCGATGGTTTGGAGTGAACAAAGGCGCGTCTAGCGAATACAGTGTTGTCTTAGAAGGATGCTTTAAAGACATGTAGGGAAAAGTAGCGGAAACGTACTTGATTACTCGCTTTACTGCGACTTCTGTATTTTTCATGCTCATAATTACCAATATACAACACAGTACATGTCTCTAAAGCACCCTTTTAAGACAACACCTTATTCACTAGACGTGCCTTAGTTCATTCCAAACCATCGAGCTGGCGTGGCGCGGAGCCGACTGTTTAGTCTCTGGAAGAGCCGCTTGATGGACCGTCGCGCCGAATCACCCCGGTCGTCGAACTCTCCACTAAAACCACTGCCTCCTCCTCCTCCTCCTCCTCCTCCTCCTCCTCCTCGGCTCTTTCTTCCTTTCTCTCAGTCCCTCCTTTATCCCTTCCTTTACGGCGCGGTTCAGGTGTCCGCTGAGGTGTGAGACGATACTGCGCCATTTCCTTTCCTCAACAGCCAATTTTCAATTTCCAATTTTTCCTCCTCCTCAGAATGTATACGCCACTGCCCAACAGATAGCGCGCGACGGCCCGCTTGTCTCGTTCGGGCGCAGTGGGGCCGTGCTGGCACGCAGGAATCACGCGGTGAGCGGCGAACAACGCAGCGCACATCCAAAGCGCGTTCACCACGAAGCTTGCGGCTTGCTGCCCGTTCGTTCGGCGCGGAAGCTATGCTGGGGTTGATGGCATCGGGTTTGTCGAGAACGATGTGTCGACGAACTGCGACTGCAATTTGAGTCCCGCGCGCTCCGGCAAGGCGCCTGGCAGCGCTTCTACGTAGCTTGAGGTTCACGCGGCACCTTCTGCATATGTGGGAATTAACCCAGTACGCTATCGCGTCGTACCCTCAAGGCAGAGCTTGAGTGTCCCCTCAAATTTTTATTGTTGCTGCAGGTTGTTGTTTTTGAACACATACTGCTTCGCCATGGCGCTTCGAGGTCTCGTTACGGACAGGGGAATGGCATTTACAATCAAACTGAAGCTATGCGTTTTGGTTCTGTACTGTCATCCGCGTCACAAGTGGGTTCATAGAGCGCTTGAACAATACTCTTTCCGACACGCGTATAATGACCGCTGACATCATCCCGTCCTTTGCAGTCTTCGTCTACAACTGCGATGCTAAAAAGAAACGCACATGACATCGTTGAGCAACCAACAAACCGCATCTTACTTTTATCAAAAAAATAATAAATGGCGAAAAATGGTGACAGAAGAAAAAAAATTTGCAGTGGCTGAGCTCGGCTATTCCTGGATATACGTAGCGAGAGGTACGTTTCCCTGGTTGAGCTTGTTGTGGTCACTGTATGTTTAGCAGAGAGACATTGGGCATACACATCTTATATTCATTTTGCTTGACAGAGGCGAAGACTGCCCGATGATATGTGAAGTAGCATGGTAAATTGATAATTTTGTTTTTAGGGAAAGGAAATGGCGCAGTATCTGTCTCACAGATCAGTAGAAACCTGAACCGCGCCGTAAGGGAGGGCGGTTCAGGTGTCCAACGATATATGAGACAGATACTGCGCCATTTCCTTTCCACCAAAAACCAATTATTATTATTATTATTAAGGGAGGGGATAAAAGAGGGAGTGAAAGAAGAAAGGAAGATAGTTTTTCTGTAGTGGAGAGCTCCGGAATAATTTCGACCACCTGGGGATCTTTAACGTGCACTGAGATCGCACAGCACACGGGTGCCTTAGCGTCTCAAACGCGGTCGCCGCTGTCGGGTTCGAACCCGTGAGGGTGTAGTGTGGTGGCGGATATGTGAGCCTTTCCTCTCTATAGTGTAGCATGATTACACTTTAGCTCATTAGTCTGTCCCGCGCGCAATCCCTCTCGACTGTTTGGCCTGCTCGGTTGACGTACGCTCGAGCAATAGAGTGCACCTGCTCGTTTCCGGGGTTGCCTGCGTGGGCTGGCACCCAAACTAGTTGAATTGGTGTGGGATCGTAGGGGCTTCATTGGAGAATTTTGTAGGTGGCAGAATGGATCTGTCCCTTTGCAAAATTCCTGATTGCAGTTTTGGAGTCGCCCATTACAAGTGCGGCAGTGGAAGATGCTATGGCCAGTGCTATGGCCGCCTCTTCCGCTCCGAGGGAGGTGGTTGCCCTAATCGAGCCCGAAGCCTTGTGTTTGAGGTCGGGTGACACCACACTTAGGGGGTAGGCTGGGTTGCATGGATGTTCTGCCGCGTCTACGCAGACTGCGTCTTCGTTGTCCGCATGTTTTTTTTTTATACAGGGCTTTGGCGCGTGCTTCGCGTCTTTCCCGGTTGTTGGTTGGGTGCACGTTTTTGGGCAGTTGGTGGACGACTAGCTTTTCCTTTATTTGTTTAGGAATGCTGTGGGTGTTGTCCGGAGGGGGGACCGTTGGTTGAATCTTTACTGCGGCTAGAATGTGTCTGCCCGTGTTTTTGGAGGATAGTCCGTCCAACTGTGCTCTGCGGTGAACTTCAGTCAGTTCTTGTAGAGACAAGGGAGCTCAAATAAAAGACTGCCCCAGAAAACCAATCTGGAACGCTTTCCTTTATTCCTTCCCTTACGGCGTGGTTCAGGTGTCCAACGATAAGAGACAGATACTGTGCAATTTCCTTTCCCCCAAAATAAATTATTATTAACGCTTATGAAAAATTGGTTTTCGGGGGAAAGGAAATGGCGCAGTATCTGTCTCACATATCGGCTGGACTCCTGAACAGCGCTGTAAGAGAAGGGATAAAGGAGGGAGTGAAAGAAGAAAGGAGAAAGAGGTGCCGTAGTGGAGGGCTCCAGAGTAATTTCGACCACCTGGTGATATTTAACGTGCACTGACATCGCACAGCACACGGGCGCCTTAGCGTGTCGCCTCCATCGAAACGTTGCCGCCGCGGTCGGGTTCGAACCCGGGATCTCCGGATCAGAAGCCTAGTACGCTAACCACTGAGCCATCGCGCCGGGTGAAGTAGTATGCAGCGGTCTTAATTTTGGAAGAGTTACTCTTCTCTTGTCTATACCGCCGTTTAGCAGCGGCTGGACTGTCCTTCTGTGAATTCATGTCAATCGTTGTGATGTCGCCGCCCATTACATCTCCGCCTTTTATACGCAATGCTGCGCATGCGACGCGCGGTTTGGGTGATAGAGCGGCGTGCGGCGACGAAGCGCGCGGCGCACCTGTGTGGTCGCTCTGGTTACCATGGTATCGGCGCATGCGCACAACTTCTCATCCGCGTGACGTCACGCTTGCCACCGACGGTGGAGCGGGCACGCGGCGACAGCGAAGCGCACGCCGCACCCTGCTCCTCTCCGGTAGCCATGGTAACGGCGCATGCGCACAATTTTCCTCTCCCGGCCACCGCGAAATGCTCGACTTGTAGCCCAGTGTAGCTCTCGCTACAAAAGCTACACGCACCAACTTGACGAGGCTCCAGCCCGCCAGGCATCAGTGACAGGGTATTAATTCAACATTTCTTATTTTAATTGTTATGGAGAATACATAAAATGGTTAATAAATGCTGGTTTGCAGTGGAAACAGAAAAAAAAATGGAGGGGCACTTAAGCTTCGCTTTGAGGGTATGACGCGAGAGCGTCCATGGATTAATGTCCATATATCCGGAAATGGTCATTCTCAACTCTACATTCATAGATTCATTGGCGCCCTCATACAAATCCTGGCGCAGATAGTGTCGCGGTTAAGCGATGCATCACTGCCCTGCGATGGCAGGTGCTGCCACCAGTCGGGCCTGTGCGACCCAGGTTGCTCTTCCCGAGCCAATATAATTAGGTGCCATCTACCATGGTGGTCAGTTTGCTCACAATCTGGTGGGCAGGTTGTGATGACGCCACAAGGCCACGTGACGTAGATGGTCCACCTAGGCTGGTTCTCCGGGGATTTTTCACTCACACCGCCGA